>CM067373.1:152976796-153021428 GCA_034401795.1 Chaetoderma sp. LZ-2023a
CTCCTTGTAATGACATGGCATCACACAATGATGTTCTGGTTAAAAGGTCAAAGGTCACTGATATGCATGGTGACTGTCTGTCATCCATCCATCAACCTTTGTTTAAAAACGCTACTCATTAACCGGTTGGTGGATTTCAACCAAATTTGGCTGGATCGACCCTAGGGGGGTAGGCTTCTGAATTGATCAAATTTCCCTAAAATGATCAAAACACTACTCATTAACCTTTTGGCAGATTTCAACCTGAATTGGCTGGAAGGACCCTAATGCTTTCGGTTTCAGAACACGTGTAGAGAATTTTGATTGGTGAATTTATTTGCATGAAAATCTGTGATTTTATGAAAAATTTACCGAAATTGTCAAAACTCTACTCCTTGTTAACCGCTTGGCACATTTCAACTTACTGTGGCTGGAATGGCCTTATGGGGATATGCTTCAAAACATATATACAGAATTTTGATTGGTCAAACTTTTTGGTGAAAACTAGATTTTATTAAAGATTTACTGGAAATTGTCTAAACACTAGAGCTGGGCGGTATTGATATTTACATGACGGTATCGGTACCATGAAAAAATACCGCGGTACCATGGTATACCGTCATCTGAGCTTGAGGCATGCCACGAAATTAGAAAAGAAAATTCCATTTCCTTCTCACTTCCATCTCCAATCAACGGTAAATATAGGTAAAATAAATAAATCGGATTCCTGATTTAGAGAAGAAAAACATGGCTATTGCGACTGTTTAGTTTCACGATTTTATTAGGTCACTATTTTTATTGACGTATTATTATTCACAGTAATATCGGTCAAAGGGTGTGGTCGACTCGCTAACTTTAACCCACTGTTTGAGGCATTGGGGTGTACTATTTTCAATCTGGATTGTTCTTGCTATTAATGCGTGCGACCAGCAAACGGTAAATTTTATTTTGGCAGTCGAGCACTTTGATAAACAGAGTCCAGACAAAATCCGCGAGTATTTAAACGGGGCGAGTGTTGTACTCTTTTATTTCTGTTGGAGTCGTATATTCTGTTACTCGCGAAAACAGGCCTATACACATACATATAACACGACATTGAATATAGCCGATTCCAAAGCTTCTGATAATTACCGAGTACCCGATGTGCAGACTCGTTACTCGCCATGCTTAAAAAGCTATTTCCGCGAACTTCCCACGTGTAGCCAGTCGAAAAATGAATTACGAAAACTAAAACACTATAATTTTAGGTGTCGTTTAAACTGGATTTAATCCTTAAAGAAATTTCTTAAAACAAGCCAGAAAAATAAAAAATAACGACTTCAACGCTGCTTGTTGTTAATAAATTAGCACGTGATCAAAACGGCGCGAGCAAATACTACGTTTTAGTAATTTTTCATTGATAAATTCAGCGTAGTAATGTATTTTCCCACGGTCTAGTTCATGACCAACCAATCAGATACGTAGGCTGGTACCCGACTCCTCATACCCTCGCTGACGATTCTCTGGCTCAGGATATGGCCACTATTGCGATTATGAGCAATTGGAGTCGGGTACCAGCTTATCAGATACATCTTTACGAGATCGCTGTTGTGTTTGAATAGCACGCAGTTTGTATGTTATTTTGTTATTCTAGCGTGTTTGTTCGGTGACAAAATGTTTGGAGTAATAAATTACAAATAATAGAAACGGGAATAGGGAATATATTATAGTGTAATTACTACCGGCTGACGGCCAGAGAATGTTAGATGTTTTAAATAAAAGCAATTTTACCGTGAGACTTTCAAGACGTACGTTTGACATGCAATTCTGCCTGTCATTATTTTGTAATTGACGTCTTGATGTTTGTTTTTACAACGACCCTTTCACCTCAACTCGGCTAATAGTTAGGGATGCCTGTATTTTTGGCACTATTAGCACTTATTTACCCTTGGTCAAGTCAGATTTTATGAATATATTTCTCAAATATTGCTCAAACATTATGGACGGGATTCATGGTATTTGGAAATGGCAACGGTCACGGTATCGGTTCACGGTATACCGCGGTCCTCACGGTACTACCGTCAGACCGCCCAGCTCTACTAAACACTACTCATCATTAACCGCTTGAAAGATTTCAACCCTAGTTGGCTAGACAGACCCTATCATGGTAGGCTTCAGACCATATATTTAGAATTTTAATGGGTCAGTTTTTTTGGGTGAAAATCATAAATTTTATGAAAAATGTACCAGAAATTGTCAAAATGCCTCTTGTCCATAACCGCTTGGTGGATTTTATCCAAATTTGGCTGGAAGGATTCTATAGTGGTAGGCTCTAGACCTGTTAGTCAGAATTTTGTTTTGTCTATTTTTTGGTTGCCATTTAGATTTTTTGAAAACTTTCCAGAACCATTTAAAACGCTACTCCTTAATTAGTGGGCCAATTTCAACGAAACGTACATATCAAATGAGAATTTTGATTGGTCAATTTCTTTGGTGGCCATCTTGGATTTTTTTCTAAAATTATCATGTTTACCGGTGTTTAAATGCAAATGGTTCAAATCCTAATGGTCCAGATTAGCACTACAGGCCCTTGGCCCTCTCTGTGATAAGGCCTTCTATATTTATTTTTTTATGTTTGAAGTCAAGCTTCATAGTTCATTGCAGTCGTAAAGTCGAGGTTCATGGTTGTATTGCAACCACATTTCTGGTCTGTTTATATCTCAGATTTGGTTAGACATACCGAACCCAAATGTAGACACATACCTCCTTATACATCACACAACAGCGTTGAGATCAAGAGGTCAAGGTCTCTGTGACCTTGGTAAAAACCTTGCTCTTTCAACATTAACATTTACTGTTTAGCTCAACTTTTCTGTTTATATCTCAGGTTTGTTTAATCATAATGGACCCAAACTTGGACTCAAGTCTTGCTAATAAGGACACGACATCACACAATGACATTGGGTCAAAAGGTCGATGGTCAAGGTCACTGATATGCATGGCGACCATTTGTAGTCTGTCATCCATCCACCAAAATTTCAAACTCACTAGCCCAGGTGGCGATCTAAATTTTTCCATTCATATTTTAAGATTGTGAACAGAAAATCATATACATGTATCGGACGACTCTATTGCTAGTTGATCCAGTTTCATTAAACCTTTCAATCCTTAAAAACTAAATTGTTTTACGATGTATAGCATATTCTGTGGAATATTTTGAAATTAATATGACTGAAAGCCATTGAAGACTTTAGGGTTCAAGCCGGTAAAACTGGCCTTTGCAGTGACCGTGGCATGCAACAGGAATGTCCATTTACCACTGGAATAACTGGCACGATAATCGGGAGTAAATTTTCAAAAATAGTCTTCTGGCCTGCAAATGGACATTCAGTAAGCAGCAATTTTCTCAACAAATCTGGACCATTCAAGTTTTAAGACTTTAACCCTTGGATCTCTTGTATGTTATGCTTTTAGTTAAATTATTTTCAAAATTCAAAATGTTCAATAGTTTTCCTTTATTTGATTTGAAATTTATGTACTAGGTTTCCAGATAAATTGTTTTAACCCTTTAACCCGCAAATTCATTCATGAAAAATTTAATTTTCTCAATTTTCACAATGTCCAATTGGAGACCAACAGCTTATTTTTTTGAAAATTAATCACTGCAATGATTGGCTCGGTTATCGAGCCAGTGATTCCAGTGTTAAATTTTCAGAAATAGTGTTCTCTTGGTCTACAAATGGACATTTCTCAAGACCACTGCAGAAGCCATTTTTGTTTAGCTTGAGTGTTATCCCTTTATTTGTCACGCGGGACAAAACTGGCTGCTGAAGTGGTCTTGCGGAATGGCTATTTGCAGGGCAAGAGAAGACTATTCTTGAAAAATTACTATTGGAATGACCAGCTCGGTAAAACACTGCAAATGGACATTCAAAGTGGAAATATTTAGATTTTCTTGACCAAATTTTACCATAAAAGGGTTAATTGGTTGATATATCAGTGTTGCTTTTATGTCCACAGATCCGGCTGTCAAGAAGTATTTAGCGATGTGTGAGAAGGGGTCGTCACTACAGAACGAAAGCCTGAAGCAAGCCTACAAGGGAATGTTTGACAAAATGGGAGCGTGTGGAAATAGTTGACCAACGGAAAAATGGAACCAAATTTAATATACTTCATTTCATTATTTCTAGGTGTATATAAATCTGAGAAGCCTATTAACCATAAGTTAATGTCCAAATTTGATCAGCAAAATCAGAATATTTCCTTATAGTGAATGTCCATTTGCAGGTCAAGGGAATATTTTTGAAAATTTACTACTGGAATGACTGGCTCTGTTATTGAGCTAGTCATTCTATTTTTAAAATTTTCAAAATTAGACATTTTGACATGTTTGCCAAAAACATAACTATAGCAGTTTAAAGATACGCTAACCTGTAATAAGAACGTCGTCAAGACTTAAGAACAGATTGACTGCGAAATGCAAGCCTGACGAGTTGTGACATCGAAATTCACCTTGCTTATATATACCTGACCAGTCGGGTAATAAATTTTAGTCCAGGTGTGTTCCCGTATCAATAGTTTACAACGTTCTAGGGCAATGTCAAAGCCCTACTTAGTCAAAAATAGCTGTCAATTAACCCTTTAACACTCATATCAGCCAAAAATGGCTTCTGCAGTTGTCTCAGGGAAATGTCCATTTGCGGATAAAGAGAAGACTATTTTTGAAAATTGACCACCGGATAACCGAGCCAGTCATTCCAGTGGTAAATTTTCAAAAATAGTCTTCTCTTTGTCCTGAGAAAATTGAAATTGGGTTAAAGGGTTAAATTGCTAGAAAGTTGATACGTGACTATTTTGAAAACAATTTGACTGAAAGTTGTTTTTGTTATACGGAAGGCAGTATCGAGTAAGGATTTTAGTCGTGTTCTTAAAATAATCAACCGAGGATATTGCAAACTATCGATTCAATGAACATGGCTCGACTAAAATTTGTCACCTGGCTAACCGGGTGTAAGGGGAATTTTGATGTCACAACTCAATACTAAATTGCAGAACGGCTGTTAGCGGCAGAACTCTGAGAATATTTTGTCTAATCGTGTGGTTTTATCAGCTTAGGATAGCTTTAAACCATACCACAGTGATGTCAATAGTCTATCTTTTACTGTGGCAATATCAAGGAAACTCTTGTACATTTTTCAACAATTTTGGTGGATGATGTTGCTGTCTTATGACAGCACCATCTTCCACCAAATTTGTTGAAAAATGAACACCAGTTTATCTTTAAATTTAATTTGAAAATTTAATATCTTTACATCAAAGCGGTGATGGTTAAGACCAATACAGAAGTTATTTTTGACTGGCCTAGTTATGAAATTCTCATGTGTAAATCAATCGAACCCTGAACCTCAATTTCGAAAAGCCTATACAGGTAAGCTGTTAATATTTTGAAACTAATTTGACTGGATGCTGTTGTTGTTAGATATCTGAAATCATGTTGTAATTACGACTCGCAACTAGTGTACGTGTCAGTCTGTCTGTCAAATTTGTGACATTTTGGACAAAATTACCCAAGTCCCAACTATAGTACATCGCACTTGTTTATAGTTAGCAATATTCTCAAAATGGACGCTGCAGTTCTCTAAAATCATGACTACCGTCTGCATGGTTATCCCTTTAACCATTGAATTTATTTTTAAAAGTTCGATTTTCTCATAGAAAATGTCCATTTGCAGACCAAGAGAAGAGTATTTTTGAAAATTTACCACTGGAATGATTGGCTCAGTTATCCAGCCAGTCATTCCAGTGGTAAATTTTCAAAAATATTCTCTTGGTCTGCAAATGGACATTTCTCAAGACAACTGCCGAAGCCGTTTTTGGCTGATATGAGAGTTAAAGGGTTAAACCCTTAAGCCAACCAAAAACAACTTCTGCAGTGGTCTTGAAAAGGTTCATTTGTAGACCTAGACTATTTTTGAAAATTTGTCACTATAATGACTGGGTTGATAACCGAGCCAGTCATTACAGTGGTAAATTTTAAAAATTAATCTTTTATTCAGCAAATAGACATTTTCTATGAGAAAATTAAAATTTTCTTGAATTTGTTACGGGTTTAAAATTAAGATGAACTCATGTACTGCATTAATTAATATTTTGTGAATAATAAAAAATTTGACAGACAGACTGACAGACGTATACTAGATAGTAGCGAGTCAAAACTAATAAAAATTAAACATATGCTTGTACATATTATCATTAAGTCATTGTGGTTATTTTCATATAAAAACACACCATGTTTATACAACACTTTAAAATCTTGTGTTTGTTTTGCCAGCCCAATGTACATGTGTGTGGTCAAGGACTGTATTGCAGTGTGCTTGGTTATGTACACTTAAGTGACATGAAAATCTGACATAACTCTCTAATCAGAGCAGCAATATACAATCAAGTTATGTAAAAAGTCAGCAATTAACCCTTTGACACTCATATCAGCCAAAAATTGCCTCTGCGGTGGTCTTGAGAAATGTCCATTTGCAGACCACGAAGACAAGTTTTGAAAATTTACAACTAGAATGACTTGCTCGATAACGAGCCAGTAATTACAGTGGCACAATTTTTTTAATAGCCTTCTGTTCAAAATCTTCAAAAACAGTCTTCTCTTGGGCCTGCAAATTGACATTTTATTTGAGAAAATTTTCTTTAAATAATTTAAGGGTTAAGGAGTTAAACTTTTAACACTCAATTTTGTTAAAGAAAATTTCAATTTTCTCATAGAAAAGTCCATTTGCAGGCCAAGAGAAGACTGTTTTTGAAGATTTACCACTGGAATGACTGCCTCGGTTATCGAGCCAGTCATTCCAGCGGTAAATTTTCAAAAATACTTCTCTTGGTTTGCAAATGGACATTTCTCAAGACCACTACAGAAGGCATTTTTGGCCGATATGAGGGTTGAAGGGTTAAACAACCAAATTAGTCCTATGTGTATGCATGTCCAGAAAATCTTGTCGCTACAACTCCTACAGGCTGAGAGAGAATTGTATGAAATGTCACCGAATGATGGTACATATATACACCACCCAAAGATGTGCCGAGTGGTAAACGTTTTTGCATCAATCATGTGAGGCAAAATCCGTGGAATTTTAGTACGTACATCCCAAAACATTTGTCTCTACAACTCCCCCCTACCATTTGAGAGAGAATTGGATGAAACTTGACTGGATGATTGTACACAACCCAAAGATGTGCCTAATGTTATGTTCTTGCATTGAGTCATCGATCACGCATAACTGATTTTAGGGTGTGTGTGGCAAAATCATGAAATATCAGGCAAAAGCATGGCTTTTAGGTACATATGTCCCGAGAGTCTTGTCACTGCAACTTCTATCTAGTTTGCGAGAATCAATCTTTCCAGTTTATCCATCCATCATATGACATAATCAACTAGGTGACGTGTAGGATGAAGTCATAATCAATGACATGAATGGCATAGTTCATCACGAAGGCTTAATCAATGATGCACTAAGCATTGTTGTACGAATTGTATGTCTTTACTGTTTAATAAACATACTGTTGAGTATTTTGAAACTAATTTGACTGGCCGCTGTTGCTGCCATAGACTTAGCTGTACAGTTTTCAGGAAATTGATAGTCAGGATATTCACGTATCGATTGATTCCAACACGGGCGAGGTGTGGGTGGAGCTTAACTAGGGATGGGCAGTGCAAAGCTAAAACTGGAACAGTCCATTGGATGAAACTTGGGAGGATGATTGTCTGGTGTTAAAAGATTTTGCGTTGGTCATGCATGACTGATTGTCATGTAAACACCTTGAAATTTTAGTACATAGGTTCTGAAAGTCTCGTCGCTGCAACTCCTCGTATAGTTTGAGAAAGAGACTTGAAATTTCAACTCTGCTTGACGTGTATATTCAGCATATTCGCTTTTTATATAGGTGCTGTCATTGAGACGGAGTATAGATTATTGAGAATACACAGAAAATATCTGCTTTATGACTCGTATGTAGGTTAGAGTAACAAATAGATTGTATATATACACTACAATGACAGTGTTATCACAGGGCCAATGGGGGGGGGGGGAATCCAGTTTTAGCTATGCCCCGCCCATCTCTAGCTAAGCTCCACCCATGCGTTGACTGTTGGGAATTGGGATCGATTGATCCCTGAACTACCTGACTATCAATTTCCAGAAAACTATACAGGTAAGATGTTGAATATCTTGAACTTAAATTGACTGGGCCTATGGCAGCAACAGTACCCACTCAAATTAGTTTTAAAATATTCAACAGAATACTTATTAAATCGTAAAGACATACAATTCGTACAACAATGCTTAGTCCGTCATCAATTAAGCATTCGTGATGAACTTATCTACGTCATTCATGACATCATTGATTACGACATCATCCTACATGTCATGTAATTGATTGTGATGTCATACGATTGATTGATAAACTGGAAAGGTCCATAGTGTTGAGTCTAAGCGTAGTTGAAATTTACAAGTTCCTTGCTGCCTGTCATGTTCTCGGGACAGAAATATGATTTATTTCTAGCTATGCCCCGCCCATTTTTTACTAGTGTTGGAATCGATTTGAAACTTTGAAAGCTAAATTCCCGAAATCGAAATTAAGGTAACTAAACAGGAAATTTGTTGAATATTTGGAAACCAATTTGACTGGGAACTGTTACTGCAATCGACAGCAACAACTGCCAGTCAAATAAATAGTTTTCGTTGAATTGTAACTTGATCAAAGACTGAGTCACATTGATTATGAGCTCAGCTAGCGGGTGGCGTATATGATTAACCCTTTAATGGTCAAGATTTATCCAGAATTTCATTTTGCGTACTAAATGTCCATTTGCAGACCAAAAGAAGAAATCTTTGAAAATTTACAACTGGAATGACTGGCTCGGTTATAGAGCCAGTCATTCCAGCTGATATATTTTTTAAATAGTGTTCTCTTGGACCGCAAATGGACATTCCTCAAGACCACTGCAGAGGCCGGTTTTGGCCGGCTTGACCATTAAAGGGGTTTCGATTTTATCCACATTTAGCGGCAACAATCATATAATGCTATCATGGTAGGTTCCATAACTTCTAATCAGTGTTTTGATTGATTGATTTCTTTGGCAGCCATCTTGGATTGTCGGACAATTTATTTTAAGTCCTTTTAAAACGTATATCCGCTTGGTGCATCAAAGACATACAATTCATACACTTTTGTGATAGACTGATTTTCGTGATGGGTTATGTCATTTTGATTGTGAAGTCAGCAAATGTGACGTATTTGATTAAAACGTATCTCCTAAGCTGCTCCATGGATTTTAATAAAATTTAGTTGCAACGACCCTATAATGATGGTATCAAGAACTTCTAATCAGAATTTTGATTGATTGATTTCTTTGGTAGGATTTTCTGGAAATCCTTTTAAAACGTATATGGCAGGGTATTATGTGCATTTACCGGTGGACTGGCAGGATAGCGGTCTCCGTAGAATAACTCGCTACTGTTTATGGGATAATTTTGAAACTTCATAGAATGGAACTAGGTCTGAGGAAGAAACCTAATCGAAATTGACGATGATCCGAAATCTAATACAGCCATCATCCAGCGTCTTGAAAATAGGTTTGCTGACAACAACTCCATTTCCAGGCGATAAACCCACTACCGTTTATCGGATTGTGTTGAAACTTTATATGATCATTGGACGTTGCCTGAGAAAGAAACCAATCGAAATCGATGATGATCCAAAATCCAATATGGCTGTGAGCCATTGACAGCCGTTAATTGCGTTACCCCTTATCGGGTCGCTTTTGAAACTTCATAGAATGACCAGACTAAGGTCTGAGGAAATAACCTGTCAAATTCGACCATGATCCAAAATCCAATATGGCGGCCAGCCACCGGTGGCCATCTTTAAAATTTGTTACCGGACAATAACTGTGCTACTGTTTATCATATCGCTTTGAAACTGCATAGGAGTACTGGGCTGTCTGAGGAACAAACCTATCGAAGTTGCGATCATCAGAAATCCACTATTGTCACCAAGCCACTGGTGGCCATCCTGAAAATTGGTTTGCAGATGATAACTCCATTTCTAAGCAATAAGTCCACTACCGTGTATCAGATCGCATTGACCCATAATAGGATGACGGGACTTATTTGGGAGGGGGGGGGGGGGGGGGGGGAGAGAAATCGATAAGCGCTAATAGCTCTCATTTGTTGTTTTGTCATCATGGCAAGATATAATGCGCCGTTTGCAGAGCTCTTGTCACATTGTAAAAGATTTCTAGATTTTCCCGATCACACTCAGAGTTGTGGAATCCCAGTGTACACCCCCCTTTCCTTGCATTAAAATTTGACCCAAATCTAACCAAGTTTCAGAGATATCTATAAATCCAGAATCTGATCTGATCAGGACCCAGGTTTTTATATTAAAAAAAATTATGGCCAAGGTATGGAAATCCTGACAGTTCACTTGTTCTTTGAAAATTGGATCCAAATCATATCAGCAGTTTTGAGATACAACTCCAGAGACACCACGAACACACGCACGCACCCACCCACACACACACATGATTGTGTGGTGATGGTTATATGTTACCAGCAGCAGTATTCTTATTACTAGCGTGTGGTAGAAATTATCTAATTATATGAGATATTCATGTTTTATGCCTCACCATTGTGTGTGTGTGTGTGTGTGTGTGTGTGTGTGTGTGTGTGTGTGTGGTGTGTGTGTGTGTGTGTCATTCACTTGTAGTGAAATGTCCATTTGCAGAACAAGAGAAGAGTTTTTTGATAATTTAACACTGGAATGACTGGCTCGATAATTGAGCCAATCATTTCAGTGGTTAATTTTCAAAAATAGCCTCGGCCTGCAAATGGACATTCAATAAGGAAATATTTAGATTTTCTTGACAAAGTTTGAACACTAAATGGTTAAACAAACATTTGAATTTGCTTGACAAATCTTGACCATAAAGGGTTAAGCTGTTAGGACTAGCAGGGGCTGGCCAGTGGCTCTTGCTTTAGCTTTTTTCTATGATGAAAATCTGAATATTCGTGACCAAATTTGACACTTAAATGGTTAATATAGCGCCATCAATACTGCATTCCTGACCAGACCTGTCTACATTGCCGCATAGCATGATATATATAATAAAACTGCAGAGTAATGCATGCATTATTAATCCAGTACATTAACCCAATTTGCTGATGTAATCAGGGTTTGGGGTGTGGGTGGCTACTTATAAATCGATGCTCTATGATTATTACTTATGTCACCAGAGACTTGGTATGAGTCTTGAGGTCGGTACTATCTAGATGTCTGGTTGTCCACAACGTACCTCGTGAATGCAAGGTCGAATCGACGAATTTGGCACACCCATGACCAATCCATCATCCAGGTCCAGTATATATGGCAGGTGGTCCGTAAGACATTAACTGTCTCTGTATGACTACTGCAAGCCACTGCAAGCCACCAGACAATAGTTTCCATGGGCTTTAACTCTGGCCCTGCTGAATATTTTGAATAGCCACCAACAACTTTCAGTCAAATTGTTTTCAAAATATTTAGCAGTTCCAGAGATAAAATGCTTGGAATGTCGTCTGCAAAACACAGCAGTAAGACGGTTAATGGCCATAAGTTTGGCATCAACTGCAGGAAATTTCAATTTCCCTTTCTCCGAGATCTAACAATACTCACCATTCTGTTACTTCTGATACACAGCTGGCCTTGACAGCTGGCTCTAGGACTATAGACTTAGAAAGCTTTACCGACTCCTTGGAACCGGGTACTCAGCTCCCAACTGCCGAGTACCCGTCTACCATAGAGTGAAGGAAATGTCAATTTCCCTTTCTCCGAGATTGCAGGAAATTTCAATTTCCCTTTCTCCGAGATCTAACAATACTCACCATTCTGTTACTTCTGATATACAGCTGGCCCTGACAGCGGCTCTAGGATTATAGACTTAGAAAGCTTTACTGACTCCTGGGAACCGGGTACTCGGCTCCCAACTGCCGAGTACCCGTTTACCATAGAGCTCATATTGTTTGCATAGCCACCAAACAAGAGAAAACTATGGCTTGCCTCCGTGGGGCTGGGAGGCTGGGTCCGTAACAGAATGGTGAGTATTGTTAGATCTCGGAGAAAGGGAAATTGACATTTCCTGCATTCTCCTTCGATCAATACTCACCATTCTGTTACTTCTGATATACACCAGATTTGATCAGTAACCTGGTGGGAAGGGGCAAGCCATAAATGCTAATTTTGCCCCTTGGAGAAAGATTTTAGACTTCAAACTTGACTAACGGAGACCTAAAAGGACCGTCAAGTTCACGGAACCGAATCACATTCGCGTCACAGCCCCCCCCCCCTTTTCCTCCTAAGAAAAGGGAGAGAACTAACGAACATGTATCTTGCCTGAAAACACAAATATGCCAAGAGGGTTAACTACTCCCTGCATATTCCATGTATTAGCCTGGGAATGACATGAATATATAAGATGAATGAACATGATACATATACATAATACAAAAAACTCACTTATTGAATTACCTTATGATAATTGGACTTCAGACATACCGCCTCCAACCATTCACCGGTTCGGCCATCGGTGACACAATCTGGTTGACATCCTCTCGCCTGACCATGCCTGCTTTAGGTTCTTTTCTCACCAAAGTGAGAAAAGGGTGAAAAGCAGTGTGGTCACTAACTATCGTTTCAAAACAGCTAAAGCGAGTGGATTGCAGGAAATGTCAATTTCCCTTTCTCCGAGATCTAACAATACTCACCATTCTGTTACTTCTGATATACAGCTGGCCTTGACAGCGGCTCTAGGATTATAGACTTAGAAAGCTTTACCGACTCCTGGGAACCGGGTACTCGGCTCCCAACTGCCGAGTACCCGTTTACCATAGAGCTCATATTGTTTGCATAGCCACCAAACAAGAGAAAACTATGGCTTGCCTCCGTGGGGCTGGGAGGCTGGGTCCGTAACAGAATGGTGAGTATTGTTAGATCTCGGAGAAAGGGAAATTGACATTTCCTGCATTCTCCTTCGATCAATACTCACCATTCTGTTACTTCTGATATACACCAGATTTGATCAGTAACCTGGTGGGAAGGGGCAAGCCATACATGCTAATTTTGCCCCTTGGAGAAAGATTTTAGACTTCAAACTTGACTAACGGAGACCTAAAAGGACCGTCAAGTTCACGGAACCGAATCACATTCGCGTCACAGCTCCCCCCCCCCCTTTTTCCTCCTAAGAAAAGGGAGAGAACTAACGAACATGTATCTCGCCTGAAAACACCAATATGCCAAGAGGGTTAACTACTCCCTGCATATCGCTTGTATTAGCCTGGGAATGAGCATGAATATATAAGATGAATGAACATGATACATATACATAATACAAAAAACTCTCACTTGTTGAATTACCTTATGATAACAGGACTTCAGACGTACCGCCTACAACCATACACCGGTTCGGCCATCAGTGACACAATCTGGTTGACATCCTCTCGCTTGACCATGCCTGCTTTAGGTTCTTTTCTTACCAAAGTGAAAAAAGGGGAAAAGCAGTGTGGTCACTAACTATCGTTTCAAAACAGCTAAAGCGAGTGGATTGGCTGAGTCTGACACATCCCTCATATAGTAATCCGTAAATGAGGACTCACAGTGCCATTGTGCAACGGCCATGATGTCCTCTAACGGAACACCATTGTAAAGGGCGGTCGAGGCGGCTATTCCTCTAACATCGTGTGCCCTTACGCCCTGCACCTGGTGCCCAGTCGCCATCTCATGCGTAGTCTGAATGCATTCGACCACCCAACGAGAGATAGTATCCATGGATGCGGCGCCATAAGGCTTTTTATGGCAGATCCACAGATGTCTATCGTTCGACCGTAACGAGTCAGTCCGTTTCTTGTACTTAGTCAAAGCACGGACCGGGCACCAGACACTGGCATCACGATCAAACCTGGTTAACTTCGGTATAATGATCGGTTTGCCGGGATATCTCAAAGATTGGTTCTTTGACATAAATTCTGCTCTTGGCAGAAGACGCAGACCTTCTCCAGAAACAATAAATCGGTTCCTCTCTGCCGAAAGCGCATGGATCTCACTGCGCCTTCTAGCTGAGGAAGCTGCCAATAGAAAGACCGCCTTTAGAGTCAAATGCTTTAGACTAGCCGAACGCAACGGTTCGAATGGGTGCTTGGCCAGTACATTAAGCACTAAAGATAGACTCCAGGCTGGAATGACTACCGGTTGTCTCGGGTGGAGATTGCTCATTCCCTTCAACATCACGTTTAACTGGGCCACCTCTGGACTATCCCTGTTGGCTAGACAAGGGATAACTGATGCCAAAGCTGACTTGTATCCAGCAATTGTGACGGGAGCTAGTCCTGTAAAGAACAGCTCACAGAGAAAGTCTGCTATTTGCTGAATAGTGGATTGAAAGGTATCAATACCCTTTTCTTCACACCAGTCTGCAAATCTGTTAACCTTGTTGTTATATGACTTGAAGGTTGACCTCCTTCTCGCAGCCGCGATGAAATCAGCAGCCTGTCGAGAAAAGCCTTCCGACGTGGAACGTTGTTTGACAACATCCACGCAGTCAATTTGAACATTTCGGGACGCTCGTGTAGGAAGCGTCCCTTGGCCTGGGAGATTATGTTCGGAATCTCGGGCAACTGCACAGGATTTTCCACCAGCAGATCTAGAAGATCCGTGAACCACGCCCTGCTCGGCCAATACAGCGCTATTAGCAGGACCAGACACGGTTCCTCCCTGACCTTCACCAATACCTTCGGTAGAAGAATGGTGGGTGGATACGCGTAAGCGTGCATCCCTCTCCAGCTTATCGCCAGAGCGTCTGTATCGACGGCATTTGGATCTGGAATCGGCGAGACATATGTCATGATTTGAGCATTTTCCTTTGTGGCGAACAAGTCCACGTTGGGTTTGCCCCAATGCTCGAAGATCCGTCGCAGAACTGGAGGGTTGAGGGACCATTCTGTTGGCAGGATTCTCTGTCTGCGAGACAAAGCATCCGCCAGAATGTTCAATCGGCCAGGAATATGAGCTGCTTTCAAAACAACCGAGTAATTCCTGCACCATTGAATCAAGTGCCACACCCTGATGCACAGGGTGGGCGACCTGGTCCCTCCTTGGCGATTTATATATGATACTACTGTCGAATTGTCCGACCGTATCAATATCACCTTGCCCCTGATCATCGGAAGGAACTCTTCCAACGCCAGTTCCACTGCCATCATTTCCAACAGATTGATATGCAGCTGACTCTCCGGGAGAGTCCATGTGCCCGAGACCTGGTGTTCTCCCAGGCAGGCACCCCACCCTTCCAGCGATGCATCCGTGTAAACGGACAGCTGGGGGTGGGGTAGGTGCAGCGAAACCCCTATTAGGAGATTCTGACGCTGTTTCCACCATAGAAGATGCGATATTATCGGCTCCAAAACTGGCACCAGTTTTGACAGGGGTTCTGTTCTCTGTTTCCACAGAGACATCAGATACAACTGGATAGGTCTTCGCATTAGAGCAGCGTACGGGATAACCTGCTCCATGGAGACCATCATGCCCAGCATCTGAAGGAACCGCCTCGCCTGAATGTGGTTTCCCACTCGAAAACTCCCGAGGATGGCTAACAGAGACACCACTCTGGGCTCTGACGGGTAAACCCTGCCCTCCTCGAGGTCGAATCGCATCCCCAAATAAACGAAATGTTGAGTGGGTGTCAACTAGGATTTCTCCTCGTTGACTATCCAGCCTAGATCTGAAAGTAACTTCAGAGTCAGAGCAGTATCCACGTTCAACCTGGCTGCCGAGTCTGCCTTGAGCAGCCAGTCGTCTATGTAGGTGTGTAGCGCCACGTTCTCTTTTCTGAGAAACGCTGTCACCGCAAGGACCACTCTTGTGAAAACCCTCGGAGCTGTCGACAGGCCAAACGGGAGAACTGTAAACTCCCATACTTGATTCTGAAACGCAAATCTCAGAAACCTGTGCCAACTCCGATTCATCGGAATGTGGAAATATGCATCTTTCAGATCGATCGATACACACCACATTCCTTTCCTCAATCCCGCCATTACCGACCTCGGTGTTTCCATCTGGAACCGAGGCGTATGGATAAACCAATTTAATGGCCTGAGATTGAGTATGGGTCTCCATCCCCCCGTGCTCTTGGGGACAAGGAACATGTTTGAATAGAAGCCTGGAGTGTTCCGGTTTGCTGGTTTTATTGCTCCCTTCAGAAGCAAACCCGACACTTCCTTTTGAACGGCTTCTAACTTGTCTGACTCCCTTGGTACGGGTGTCCAGACTGGTGCCAAAGACAGATTTTGTAGCGGAAAGTCCCACCACTCCGGCATGTAACCCTGGGATAACCATCCCAGGACCAGACTGTCTGACGTCACACCTCGCCAAGCCTCGACGAAACGCATGAGCCTTCCACCCACCATAGACGCCTCGACGTCTAACGGGGTTGTCCGGCTCGCAGTCTGCCCCCCCCCCCTTTCTTAACGAGAGAGAGTGAGAACCATTTCGTTCTAGGCACGACGGCTATAACTGGCACCGCTGTTCCTGTCGCACAGGTGCGGTCCAGGCGGATATGAAGGGAGCTTGCGTACCCTCAGGTACGCTTCGGCCCCTTCTGTCCGCCCTTTGAGGCCTTACCGATACCCTTCCCCTTGCCCTTACCACCTCTAGGGCGGTCAGGAGCAACATTGGGGAGGGTAGGCGCCTCTACAGCCTTCCTGGGTTTCTTCGCCGGCGGCGGCTCCGAGAACCCAGCCGAAACAGACGTCGCAATAGGCCTGGCTTTCGCCTTGGCCTTATGCTTTTTCTGTTTCTTTGAAGGCTGTCCTGTTAGCGGCTTGCCCACAGCCCCTAGTGCGTGCGCTTGCCGCACTAGCTCTAGCTGTAGATTTACCGCTAACCGATTCTGCGCAATACTGGCGGTGTCCTCTAAGATGGCCCGCGCTTGGCCACCAAAGATGCTAGGCCCTGTCAGGGGCGTCCCAAGAAGACGCTCCCTGACTGCCGTAGCCGGACGCATATGGTCAATGACCATTTGCCTCCTGGACTTCGTCACACGCGCTTGCACCCTTGCCAATGCGTCCATTGACAGCACCAAGCCGTCATTAACGCACGATAGCGCCACAGGTGGCACAGGGTGGCCTGCCCCCGCTTCAGCCCACACCGACTGAAGTAGACGATAGGAGTGATTGACAGCGCTCATGGCTGCCCTTACACCCTCATCGCATAGGGCCAGGACTTCTTCCTGGTGTACCTGGGCCTTATCCACTGGTGCCGGACCGGGACCACCCAACCCGGCACTCTGGACGCCCAGTACCCATCGGTCATCCTCCGTGACCGACGGGACTACACCATACCTGTCGTATTCACCCCGCGGAATACGACACCTTGCCCGCACCTCCCTGGAGGCCACAGGGAGCTGACCCTTGGTCATTAATTGTTTACTATAAATAGCATCCAACAAATCAATGAACCGTGGATCCAGTCCCACTGACTTGATCCGGGACGCGGGCAAAATCCCCATCCTAATCGACGCAATCGACGGACGGGGCGCATCTTCATCGGCTGTGGCCGAAACCACAGACGGGTCAACTC
Source organism: Chaetoderma sp. LZ-2023a (assembly GCA_034401795.1). Classification (NCBI taxonomy): domain Eukaryota; kingdom Metazoa; phylum Mollusca; class Caudofoveata; order Chaetodermatida; family Chaetodermatidae; genus Chaetoderma; species Chaetoderma sp. LZ-2023a. The sequence goes on from CM067373.1 coordinate 152,994,425, forward strand.
TGGCTAGCCACGCCAGAGCATCAGACCAATCTACCTCCGAAGAAGATACCCCCGCAAACACGTCACCCGTTGACATGCTTACGGGTCTGCCAGCCATGGCCTCCCGGCCAGGAGCCACGGCTGACACGCCAGGCACTCCGCTACCACATGGTTCCGCCGCCACCCCATGAAACACTCCGGTCCATGGGGTAGGTCCGCACGGAAAACCGTACGGACCCGTAACCGTCGCGGAACCATAGCCGGCCACGGGCGCCAACGGCACCCCATGTCCGGCTGGCGGACCAGGCGAGATAGGTGAGTACCACGCCTGGCCCGGCACACCCGTTCCCCTGACGGCTGGTGACAAACCAAGCCGCGCGGAACCAGTGCACGGTAACGGATTGGCCTCAGCCGCAGGTGGACCCGCTGACCTGGCTTGCGCCAAACCAGACAAATGGAGGCCGGTTCCGTCCAGGACGGAATCAACCTCCATATTCTCCACCTGCGGCTTCACGGGCCGCAGCACCCTCTCCTCCTCGGCCTCATCGTCTTCAGACTCCGAAGAGCCGTCACTAGACGAATAAACCGTGGAGCCGTCCTGGCGGACGGCTCCCACACCTGACGGACAGGCCACCGCTACTGGACCACCCGGAGGTGGCCGCAGAGAGACGGCCCCCTCGGTAACCAGTCCAGAATCCTGTCCGAAGACAGGATCCGTACCAGGCATGGGGAGAAACTGCCCCCCCAACCTTTGGTAGCAGGGACGACACCAGCGTGGGCAGAACGCTATGCAGAAAACCCTGCATAGCCGGACCAAACCACGCCGGCGGTGCCATCTCCGCCACCTCCAGCTGGGGACGTGGAGCACCCCCACCGGCCGAACCGGGCGCTCCACGATTTCCTCTCGGACCGCCTGACCCCGCGTCAGATCCAGCCAAGTCCTTCTGGGCAAGGAACTTAACCATCGTTTCGACGGACCACACTGCACAAACATTACACCTATGATCTATATTACACAGGGCACACCTAAAACAGACATGGTCCTTGAACATTACACGGACAAACTTATGGCAGTCGTCACATGATGGCGGGGCTGGCTTGGCCTATAAAATAAGCACAAACCTACAATAAACAAGCGGAACGAGACACGGATGGAAGGCAGACAATTAATTTTCAAATATTTTGACTCATAAATTAACCGTAACCTCCCGCACCCCACCCCACCGCGTTACAACAACGATCGCATTGATTATGACGACAAGAACGCGGCGAGCACAACACACCCATAATAGATCCTACAGGATGTGTAACGGCTCCAGGAATCATATCGCATAGCATTCAGGGTATATTTACCAATCAATATAAATTATACTCCTAACGAACGCAGCACGATATGTGAAGAAAACAACAAAACGTATAACAACTGCTGTCTCACACGGTAAAACCGCAGACCACACATCTACTCAAGAATTTTGAAACCACCGATCATTGCAAACCGATCGTGATCGCACGTAAACTTGATCATTCTAAAGTTTCCGGTACCATTTTTTAGTACGCAGCACCCAGAACAAGATGCGCGAATTAATGAAAAAAATTTTCTTCACATAAACATCCGAGCGACCGGGTGTGACGTCACCCGCTCGGATTCTACGGAGAACGACGTCAGCCGATATTCGTGTTAGAAATACCGTAGCAAACACCTATTTTCATATCTGCCGATCGCCTGTTGGGGTTTAAAGAAGGCGATCGTCTGGCATATATCGTTGCTAGCACACGTCCCAGATTCTATGGGGTCAGAAATTGGAACATGCGACACAACGAAATTTAGAGACCTAAGTCTTTTAACTATGGATATAAAGAACAATACAACCTGGTTGTCTTGGGCGGTATTCTCCATAGTCCTTAGTTATCCTTTCAGAACACACAAACTATCACTGATTAAAGACTTAGATTCTTTTAAAAAACACTAAAATCCTTAATGCGAAAAGCATGTATTGCACTTGTTGCTATGCAAACAAGAATGAGCTCTATGGTAAACGGGTACTCGGCAGTTGGGAGCCGAGTACCCGGTTCCCAGGAGTCGGTAAAGCTTTCTAAGTCTATAATCCTAGAGCCGCTGTCAAGGCCAGCTGTATATCAGAAGTAACAGAATGGTGAGTATTGATCGAATGAGAATGGCTGAGTCTGACACATCCCTCATATAGTAATCCGTGAATGAGGACTCACAGTGCCATTGTGCAACGGCCATGATGTCCTATAATGGAACACCATTGTAAAGGGCGGTCGAGGCGGCTATTCCTCTGACATTGTGTGCCCTTACGCCTTGCACCTGGTGCCCAGTCGCCATCTCCTGAGTAGTCTGAATGCATTCGACCACCCAACAAGAGATAGTATCCATGGATGCGGCGCCATAAGGCTTTTTATGGCAGATTGCAGGAAATGTCAATTTCCCTTTCTCCGAGATCTAACAATACTCACCATTCTGTTACTTCTGATATACAGCTGGCCTTGACAGCGGCTCTAGGATTATAGACTTAGAAAGCTTTACCGACTCCTGGGAACCGGGTACTCGGCTCCCAACTGCCGAGTACCCGTTTACCATAGAGCTCATATTGTTTGCATAGCCACCAAACAAGAGAAAACTATGGCTTGCCTCCGTGGGGCTGGGAGGCTGGGTCCGTAACAGAATGGTGAGTATTGTTAGATCTCGGAGAAAGGGAAATTGACATTTCCTGCATTCTCCTTCGATCAATACTCACCATTCTGTTACTTCTGATATACACCAGATTTGATCAGTAACCTGGTGGGAAGGGGCAAGCCATACATGCTAATTTTGCCCCTTGGAGAAAGATTTTAGACTTCAAACTTGACTAACGGAGACCTAAAAGGACCGTCAAGTTCACGGAACCGAATCACATTCGCGCCATGGCCCACCCCCCCTTTTTCCTCCTAAGAAAAGGGAGAGAACTAACGAACATGTATCTCACCTGAAAACACCAATATGCCAAGTGCGTTAACTACTCCCCGCATATTTCCTGTATTAGCCTGGGAATGAGCATGAATATATAAGATGAATGAACATGATACATATACATAATACAAAAAACTCTCACTTGTTGAATTACCTTATGATAACAGGACTTCAGACGTACCGCCTCCAACCATTCACCGGTTCGGCCATCAGTGACACAATCTGGTTGACATCCTCTCGCCTGACCATGCCTGCTTTAGGTTCTTTTCTTACCAAAGTGAAAAAAGGGGAAAAGCAGTGTGGTCTAACTATCGTTTCAAAACAGCTAAAGCGAGTGGATTGGCTGAGTCTGACACATCCCTCATATAGTAATCCGTAAATGAGGACTCACAGTGCCATTGTGCAACGGCCATGATGTCCTATAACGGAACACCATTGTAAAGGGCGGTCGAGGCGGCTATTCCTCTGACATTGTGTGCCCTTACGCCTTGCACCTGGTGCCCAGTCGCCATCTCGTGAGTAGTCTGAATGCGTTCGACCACCCAACGAGAGATAGTATCCATGGATGCGGCGCCATAAGACTTTTTATGGCAGATCCACAGATGTCTATCGTTCGACCGTAACGAGTCAGTCCGTTTCTTGTACTTAGTCAAAGCACGGACCGGGCACCAGACACTGGCATCACGATCAAACCTAGTTAACTTCGGTATAATGATCGGTTTGCCGGGATATCTCAAAGATTGGTTCTTTGACATAACCTCTGCTCTTCGCAGAAGACGCAGACCTTCTCCAGAAACAATAAATCGGTTCCTCTCTGCCGAAAGCGCATGGATCTCACTGCGCCTTCTAGCTGAGGAAGCTGCCAATAGAAAGACCGCCTTTAGAGTCAAATGCTTTAGACTAGCCGAACGCAATGGTTCGAAAGGGTGCTTGGCCAGTACATTAAGCACTAAAGATAGACTCCAGGCTGGAATGACTACCGGTTGTCTCGGTCGGAGATTGCTCATTCCCTTCAACATCACATTTAACTGGGCCACCTCTGGACTATCTCTGTTGGCTAGACAAGGGATAACTGATGCCAAAGCTGACTTGTATCCAGCAACTGTGACGGGAGCTAGTCCTCAAAAGAACAGCTCACAGAGAAAGTCTGCTATTTGCTGATAGTGGATTGAAAGGTATCAATACCCTTTTCTTCACACCAGTCTGCAAATCTGTTAACCTTGTTGTTATATGACTTGAAGGTTCACCTCCTTCTCGCAGCCGCAATGAAATCAGCAGCCTGTCGAGAAAAGCCTTCCGACGTGGAACGTTGTTTGATAACATCCACGCAGTCAATTTTAACATTTCGGGACGCTCGTGTAGGAAGCGTCCCTTGGCCTGGGAGATTATGTTCGGAATCTCGGGCAACTGCACAGGATTTTCCACCAGCAGATCTAGAAGATCCGTGAACCACGCCCTGCTCGGCCAATACGGCGCTATTAGCAGGACCAGACACTGTTCCTCCCTGACCTTCACCAATACCTTCGGTAGAAGAATGGTGGGTGGGTACGCGTAAGCGTGCATCCCTCTCCAGCTTATCGCCAGAGCGTCTGTATCGACGGCATTTGGATCTAGAATCGGCGAGACATATGTCATGATTTGAGCATTTACCTTTGTGGCGAACAAGTCCACGTTGGGTTTGCCCCAATGCTCGAAGATCCGTCGCAGAACTGGAGGGTTGAGGGACCATTCTGTTGGCAGGATTCTCTGTCTGCGAGACAAAGCATCCGCCAGAATGTTCAATCGGCCAGGAATATGAGCTGCTTTCAAAACAACCGAGTAATTCCTGCACCATTGAATCAAGTGCCACACCCTGATGCACAGAGTGGGCGACCTGGTCCCTCTTGGCGATTTATATATGATACTACTGTCGAATTGTCCGACCGTATCAATATCACCTTGCCCCTGATCATCGGAAGGAACTCTTCCAACGCCAGTTCCACTGCCATCATTTCCAACAGATTGATATGCAGCTGACTCTCCGGGAGAGTCCATGTGCCCGAGACCTGGTGTTCTCCCAGGCAGGCACCCCACCCCTCCAGCGATGCATCCATGTGGACGGACAGCTGGGGGTGGGGTAGGTGCAGCGAAACCCCTATTAGGAGATTCTGACGCTGTTTCCACCATAGAAGATGCGATATTATCGGCTCCAAAACTGGCAACAGTTTTGACAGGGGTTCTGTTCTCTGTTTCCACAGAGACATCAGATACAACTGGATAGGTCTTCGCATTAGAGCAGCGTACGGGATAACCTGCTCCATGGAGACCATCATGCCCAGCATCTGAAGGAACCGCCTCGCCTGAATGTGGTTTCCCACTCGAAAACTCTTGAGGATGGCTAACAGAGACACCACTCTGGGCTCTGACGGGGAAACCCTGCCCTCCTCGAGGTCGAATCGCATCCCCAAATAAACGAAATGTTGAGTGGGCGTCAACTCGGATTTCTCCTCGTTGACTATCCAGCCTAGATCTGAAAGTAACTTCAGAGTCAGAGCAGTATCCACGTTCAACCTGGCTGCCGAGTCTGCCTTGAGCAGCCAGTCATCTATGTAGGTGTGTAGCGCCACGTTATCTTTTCTGAGAAACGCTGTCACCGCAAGGACCACTCTTGTGAAAACCCTCGGAGCTGTCGACAGGCCAAACGGGAGAACTGTAAACTCACATACTTGATTCTGAAACGCAAATCTCAGAAACCTGTGCCAACTCCGATTCATAGGAATGTGGAAATATGCATCTTTCAGATCGATTGCAGGAAATGTCAATTTCCCTTTCTCCGAGATCTAACAATACTCACCATTCTGTTACTTCTGATATACAGCTGGCCTTGACAGCGGCTCTAGGATTATAGACTGCAGGAAATGTCAATTTCCCTTTCTCCGAGATCTAACAATACTCACCATTCTGTTACTTCTGATATACAGCTGGCTCTGACAGCGGCTCTAGGATTATAGACTTAGAAAGCTTTACCGACTCCTGGGAACCGGGTACTCGGCTCCCAACTGCCGAGTACCCGTTTACCATAGAGCTCATATTGTTTGCATAGCCACCAAACAAGAGAAAACTATGGCTTGCCTCCGTGGGGCTGGGAGGCTGGGTCCGTAACAGAATGGTGAGTATTGTTAGATCTCGGAGAAAGGGAAATTGACATTTCCTGCATTCTCCTTCGATCAATACTCACCATTCTGTTACTTCTGATATACACCAGATTTGATCAGTAACCTGGTGGGAAGGGGCAAGCCATACATGCTAATTTTGCCCCTTGGAGAAAGATTTTAGACTTCAAACTTGACTAACGGAGACCTAAAAGGACCGTCAAGTTCACGGAACCGAATCACATTCGCGTCACAGCCCCCCCCCCTTTTTCCTCCTAAGAAAAGGGAGAGAACTAACGAACATGTATCTCGCCTGAAAACACCAATATACCAAGAGGGTTAACTACTCCCTGCATATTGCTTGTATTAGCCTGGGAATGAGCATGAATATATAAGATGAATAAACATGATACATATCCATAATACAAAAAACTCTCACTATTGAATTACCTTATGATAATTGGACTTCAGACGTACTGCCTCCAACCATTCACCGGTTCGGCCATCAGTGACACAATCTGGTTGACATCCTCTCGCCTGACCATGCCTGCTTTAGGTTCTTTTCTTACCGAAGTGAGAAAAGGGTGAAAAGCAGTGTGGTCACTAACTATCGTTTCAAAACAGCTAAAGCGAGTGGATTGGCTGAGTCTGACACATCCCTCATATAGTAATCCGTGAATGAGGACTCACAGTGCCATTGTGCAATGGCCATGATGTCCTATAACGGAACACCATTGTAAAGGGCGGTCGAGGCGGCTATTCCTCTGACATTGTCTGCCCTTACGCCTTGCACCTGGTGCCCAGTCGCCATCTCGTGAGTAGTCTGAATGCATTCGACCACCCAACGAGAGATAGTATCCATGGATGCGGCGCCATAAGACTTTTTATGGCAGATCCACAGATGTCTATCGTTCGACCGTAACGAGTCAGTCCGTTTCTTGTACTTAGTCAAAGCACGGACCGGGCACCAGACACTGGCATCACGATCAAACCTAGTTAACTTCGGTATAATGATCGGTTTGCCGGGATATCTCAAAGATTGGTTCTTTGACATAACCTCTGCTCTTGGCAGAAGACGCAGACCTTCTCCAGAAACAATAAATCGGTTCCTCTCTGCCGAAAGCGCATGGATCTCACTGCGCTTTCTAGCTGAGGAAGCTGCCAATAGAAAGACCGCCTTTAGAGTCAAATGCTTTAGACTAGCCGAACGCAACGGTTCGAAAGGGTGCTTGGCCAGTACATTAAGCACTAAAGATAGACTCCAGGCTGGAATGACTACCGGTTGTCTCGGTCGGAGATTGCTCATTCCCTTCAACATCACATTTAACTGGGCCACCTCTGGACTATCCCTGTTGGCTAGACAAGGGATAACTGATGCCAAAGCTGACTTGTATCCAGCAACTGTGACGGGAGCTAGTCCTCAAAAGAACAGCTCACAGAGAAAGTCTGCTATTTGCTGATAGTGGATTGAAAGGTATCAATACCCTTTTCTTCACACCAGTCTGCAAATCTGTTAACCTTGTTGTTATATGACTTGAAGGTTGACCTACTTCTCGCAGCCGCGATGAAATCAGCAGCCTGTCGAGAAAAGCCTTCCGACGTGGAACGTTGTTTGATAACATCCACGCAGTCATTGAACATTTCGGGACGCTCGTGTAGGAAGCGTCCCTTGGCCTGGGAGATTATGTTCGGAATCTCGGGCAACTGCACAGGATTTTCCACCAGCAGATCTAGAAGATCCGTGAACCACGCCCTGCTCGGCCAATACGGCGCTATTAGCAGGACCAGACACGGTTCCTCCCTGACCTTCACCAAAACCTTCGGTAGAAGAATGGTGGGTGGGTACGCGTAAGCGTGCATCCCTCTCCAGCTTATCGCCAGAGCGTCTGTATCGACGGCATTTGGATCTGTAATCGGCGAGACATATGTCATGATTTGAGCATTTTCCTTTGTGGCGAACAAGTCCAAGTTGGGTTTGACCCAATGCTCGAAGATCCGTCGCAGAACTGGAGGGTTGAGGGACCATTCTGTTGGCAGGATTCTCTGTCTGCGAGACAAAGCATCCGCCAGAATGTTCAATCGGCCAGGAATACGAGCTGCTTTCAAAACAACCGAGTAATTCCTGCACCATTGAATCAAGTGCCACACCCTGATACACAGAGTGGGCGACCTGGTCCCTCTTTGGCGATTTATATATGATACTACTGTCGAATTGACCGACCGTATCAATATCACCCTGCCCCTGATCATCGGAAGGAACTCTTCCAACGCCAGTTCCACTGCCATCATTTCCAACAGATTGATATGCAGCTGACTCTCCGGGAGAGTCCATGTGCCCGAGACCTGGTTCTCCCAGGCAGGCACCCCACCCTTCCAGCGATGCATCCGTGTAAACGGACAGCTGGGGGTGGGGTAGGTGCAGCGAAACCCCTATTAGGAGATTCTGACGCTGTTTCCACCATAGCAGATGCGATATTATCGGCTCCAAAACTGGCACCAGTTTTGACAGGGGTTCTGTTCTCTGTTTCCACAGAGACATCAGATACAACTGGATAGGTCTTCGCATTAGAGCAGCGTACGGGATAACCTGCTCCATGGAGACCATCATGCCCAGCATCTGAAGGAACCGCCTCGCCTGAATGTGGTTTCCCACTCGAAAACTCCTGAGGATGGCTAACAGAGACACCACTCTGGGCTCTGACGGGTAAACCCTGCCCTCCTCGAGGTCGAATCGCATCCCCAAATAAACGAAATGTTGAGTGGGCGTCAACTCGGATTTCTCCTTGTTGACTATCCAGCCTAGATCTGAAAGTAACTTCAGAGTCAGAGCAGTATCCACGTTCAACCTGGCTGCCGAGTCTGCCTTGAGCAGCGAGTCGTCTATGTAGGTGTGTAGTGCCACGTTCTCTTTTCTGAGAAACGCTGTCACCGCAAGGACCACTCTTGTGAAAACCCTCGGAGCTGTCGACAGGCCAAACGGGAGAACTGTAAACTCCCATACTTGATTCTGAAACGCAAATCTCAGAAACCTGTGCCAACTCCGATTCATCGGAATGTGGAAATATGCATCTTTCAGATCGTTCGATACACACCACATTCCTTTCCTCAATCCCGCCATTACCGACCTCGGTGTTTCCATCTGGAACCGAGGCGTATGGATAAACCAATTTAATGGCCTGAGATTGAGTATGGGTCTCCATCCCCCTGTGCTCTTGGGGACAAGGAACATGTTTGAATAGAAGCCTGGAGTGTTCCGGTTTGCTGGTTTTATTGCTCCCTTCAGAAGCAAACCCGACACTTCCTTTTGAACGGCTTCTAACTTGTCTGGCTCCCTTGGTACGGGCGTCCAGACAGGTGCCAAAGACAGATTTTGTGGCGGAAAGTCCCACCACTCCGGCATGTAACCCTGGGATAACCATCCCAGGACCAGACTGTCTGACGTCACACCACGCCAAGCCTCGACGAAACGCATGAGCCTTCCACCCACCATAGACGCCTCGACGTCTAACGGGGTTGTCCGGCTCGCAGTCCGCCCCCCCCCCCCCTCTTTCTTAACGAGAGAGAGTGAGAACCATTTCGTTCTAGGCACGACGGGTATAACTGGCACCGCTGTTCCTGTCGCACAGGCGCGGTCCAGGCGGATATGAAGGGAGCTTGCGTACCCTCAGGTACGCTTCGGCCCCTTCTGTCCGCCTTTTGAGGCCTTACCCTTACCCTTCCCCTTGCCCTTCCCGCCTCTAGGGCGGTCAGGAGCAACATTGGGGAGGGTAGGCGCCTCTACAGCCTTCCTGGGTTTCTTCGCCGGCGGTGGCTCTGAAAACCCAGCCGAAACAGAAGTCGCAATAGGCCTGGCTTTCGCCTTGCTCTTATGTTTCTTCTGTTTCTTTGAAGGCTGTCCCGTTAACGGTTTACCCACAGCCCCTAGTGCGTGCGCTTTCCGCACTAGCTCTAGCTGTAGGTTTACCGCTAACCGATTCTGCGCGATACTGGCGGTATCCTCTAAGATGGCCCATGCTTGGCCACCGAAGATGCTAGGCCCTGTCAGGGGTGTCCCAAGGAGACGCTCCCTGACTGCCGTAGCCGGACGCATATGGTCAATGACCATTTGCCTCCTGGATTTCGTCACACGCGCTTGCACCCTTGCCAATAGGTCCATCGACAGCACCAGGCCGTCATTGACACATGAAAGCGCCACAGGTGGCACAGGGTGGCCTGCCCCGCTTCAGCCCACACCGACTGAAGGAGACGATAAGAGTGGTTGACAGCGCTCATTGCTGCCCTCACACCCTCATCGCATAGGGACAGGACTTCTTCCTGGTGTACCTGAGACTTGTCCACAAGTGCCGGACCGGGGTGACCCGCCACGGCACTCTGGACGCCCAGTACCCATCGGTCATCCTCCGTGACCGACGGGACTACACCATACCTGTCGTATTACCCCCGCGGAATACGACCTCTTGCCCGCACCTCCGTGGAGGCCGCAGGGAGCTGACCCTTGGTCATCAGTTGTTTGCTATAAATAGCATCCAACCATTCTATGAACCGTGGATCCAGTCCCACTGACTGGATCCGGGCCGCGGGCAAAATCCCCGTCCTGATCGACGCAACCGACGGACGGGGCGCATCTTCATCAGCCGTGGCCGAAACCACAGACGGGTCAACCCTGGCTAGCCACGCCAGAGCATCTGACCAATCTACCTCCGATGAAGACACCCCCACAAACACGTCACCCGTTGACGTGCTCACGGGTCTGCCAGCCACGGCCTCCCAGCAAGGAGCCACGGCTGACACGCCAGGCACTCCGGTACCACACGGTTCCGCCGCCACCCCATGAAACACTCCGGTCCATGGGGTAGGTCCGCACGGAAAAACCGTACGGACCCGTAGCAGTCGCGGAACCATAGCCGGACACGGGCGCCCACGGCACCCCACGTCCGACTGCCGGACCAGGTGAGATAGGTGAGTACCACGCCCGGCCCGGCACACCCGTTCCCGTGACGGCTGGTGCCAAAGCAACCGCACGGAACAGGTGCACGGTAACGGATTTGCCTCAGCCACAGGCGGAGCCGCTGACTTGGCTTGCGCCAAACCAGACAAATGGAGGCCGGTTCCGTCTAGGACGGAATCAACCTCCATATTCTCCACCTGCGGCTTCACGGGCCGCAGCAACCTCTCCTCCTCGGCCTCCTCGTCTTCAGACTCCGAAGAGTCGTCACTAGACGAGTCAACTGTGGAACCGTCCTGGCGGACGGCTCCCACACCTGACGGACCGGCCACCGCTACTGGACCACCCGGAGGTGGCCGCAGAGAAACAGAAACCCGTCTGGCCGAAGCCAGACGGGACTGCCAGGGGGCCGTCGAGACGGCCCCCTCGGTAACCAGTCCAGAATCCTGTCCGAGGACAGGATCCGTACCAGGCATGGGGAGAAACTGCCCCCCCCCAACCTTTGGTAGCAGGGACGACACCAGCGTGGTCAGAACGCTATGCAGAAAAACCCTGCAGAGCCGGACCAAACCACGCCGGCGGTGCCATCTCCGCCACCTCCAGCTGGGGACGTGGAGCACCCCTACCGGCCGAACCGGGCGCTCCACGATTTACTCTCGGACCGCCTGACCCCGCGTCAGACCCAGCCAAGTCCTTCTGGGCAAGGAACTTAACCATCGTTTCGACAGACCACACTGCACAAACATTACACCTATGATCTATATTACACAGGGCACACTTAAAACAGACATGGTCCTTGAACATTACACGGACAAACTTATGGCAGTCGTCACATGATGGCGGGGCTGGCTTGGCCTATAAAATAAGCACAAACCTACAATAAACAAGCGGAACGAGACCCGGATGGAAGGCAGACAATTAATTTTCAAATAATTTGACTCATAAATTAACCGTAACCTCCCCGCACCCCACCCCGCCACGTTACAACAACGATCGCATTGATTATGACGACAAGTACGCGGCGGGCACAACACACCCATAATAGATCCTCCAGGATGTGTAACGGCTCCAGGAATCATATCGCATAGCATTCAGGGTATATTTACTAATCAATATAAATTATACTCCTAACGAACGCAGCACGATATGTGAAGAAAACAACAAAATGTATAACAAAACTGCTGTCTCACACGGTAAAACCGCAGACCACACATCTACTCAAGAATTTTGAAACCAGCGATCATTGCAAACCGATCGTGATCGCACGTAAACTTGATCATTCTAAAGTTTCCGGTACCATTTTTAGTACGCAGCACCCAGAATAAGATGCGCGAATTAATGAAAAATTTTTCTTCACATAAACATCCGAGCGACCGGGTGTGACGTCACCCGCTCGGATTCTACGGAGAACGACGTCAGCCGATATTCGTGTTAGAAATACCGTAGCAAACACCTATTTTCATATCTGCCGATCGCCTGTTGGGGTTTAAAGAAGGCGATCGTCTGGCATATATCGTTGTTAGCACACGTCCCAGATTCTATGGGGTCAGAAATTGGAACATGCGACACAACGAAATTTAGAGACCTAAGTCTTTTAACTATGGATAATAAAGAACAATACAACCTGGTTGTCTTGGGCGGTATTCTCCATAGTCCTTAGTTAATCCTTTCAGAACACACAAACTATCACTGATTAAAGACTTAGATTATTTTAAAACACTAAAATCCTTAATGCAAAAAGCATGTATTGCTCTTGTCGCTATGCAAACAAGAATGAGCTCTATGGTAAACGGGTACTCAGCAGTTGGGAGCCGAGTACCCGGTTCCCAGGAGTCGGTAAAGCTTTCTAATTCTCCTTCGATCAATACTCACCATTCTGTTACTTCTGATATACAGCTGGCTCTGACAGCGGCTCTAGGATTATAGACTTAGAAAGCTTTACCGACTCCTGGGAACCGGGTACTCGGCTCCCAACTGCTGAGTACCCGTTTACCATAGAGCTCATATTGTTTGCATAGCCACCAAACAAGAGAAAACTATGGCTTGCCTCCGTGGGGCTGGGAGGCTGGGTCCGTAACAGAATGGTGAGTATTGTTAGATCTCGGAGAAAGGGAAATTGACATTTCCTGCATTCTCCTTTGATCAATACTCACCATTCTGTTACTTCTGATATACACCAGATTTGATCAGTAACCTGGTGGGAAGGGGCAAGCCATACATGCTAATTTTGCCCCTTGGAGAAAGATTTTAGACTTCAAACTTGACTAACGGAGACCTAAAAGGACCGTCAAGTTCACGGAACCGAATCACATTCGCGTCACAGCCCCCCCCCCTTTTTCCTCCTAAGAAAAGGGAGAGAACTAACGAACATGTATCTCGCCTGAAAACACCAATATGCCAAGAGCGTTAACTACTCCCTGCATTTTTCCTGTATTAGCCTGGGAATGAGCATGAATATATAAGATGAATGAACATGATACATATACATAATACAAAAAACTCTCACTTGTTGAATTACCTTATGATAACAGGACTTCAGACGTACCGCCTCCAACCATTCACCGGTTCGGCCATCAGTGACACAATCTGGTTGACATCCTCTCGCCTGACCATGCCTGCTTTAGGTTCTTTTCTTACCAAAGTGAAAAAAGGGGAAATGCAGTGTGGTCACTAACTATCGTTTCAAAACAGCTAAAGCGAGTGGATTGGCTGAGTTTGACACATCCCTCATATAGTAATCCGTAAATGAGGACTCACAGTGCCATTGTGCAACGGCCATGATGTCCTATAACGGAACACCATTGTAAAGGGCGGTCGAGGCGGCTATTCCTCTGACATTGTGTGCCCTTACGCCTTGCACCTGGTGCCCAGTCGCCATCTCGTGAGTAGTCTGAATGCGTTCGACCACCCAACGAGAGATAGTATCCATGGATGCGGCGCCATAAGACTTTTTATGGCAGATCCACAGATGTCTATCGTTCGACCGTAACGAGTCAGTCCGTTTCTTGTACTTAGTCAAAGCACGGACCGGGCACCAGACACTGGCATCACGATCAAACCTAGTTAACTTCGGTATAATGATCGGTTTGCCGGGATATCTCAAAGATTGGTTCTTTGACATAACCTCTGCTCTTCGCAGAAGACGCAGACCTTCTCCAGAAACAATAAATCGGTTCCTCTCTGCCGAAAGCGCATGGATCTCACTGCGCCTTCTAGCTGAGGAAGCTGCCAATAGAAAGACCGCCTTTAGAGTCAAATGCTTTAGACTAGCCGAACGCAACGGTTCGAAAGGGTGCTTGGCCAGTACATTAAGCACTAAAGATAGACTCCAGGCTGGAATGACTACCGGTTGTCTCGGTCGGAGATTGCTCATTCCCTTCAACATCACATTTAACTGGGCCACCTCTGGACTATCTCTGTTGGCTAGACAAGGGATAACTGATGCCAAAGCTGACTTGTATCCAGCAACTGTGACGGGAGCTAGTCCTCAAAAGAACAGCTCACAGAGAAAGTCTGCTATTTACTGATAGTGGATTGAAAGGTATCAATACCCTTTTCTTCACACCAGTCTGCAAATCTGTTAACCTTGTTGTTATATGACTTGAAGGTTGACCTCCTTCTCGCAGCCGCGATGAAATCAGCAGCCTGTCGAGAAAAGCCTTCCGACGTGGAACGTTGTTTGATAACATCCACGCAGTCAATTTTAACATTTCGGGACGCTCGTGTAGGAAGCGTCCCTTGGCCTGGGAGATTATGTTCGGAATCTCGGGCAACTGCACAGGATTTTCCACCAGCAGATCTAGAAGATCCGTGAACCACGCCCTGCTCGGCCAATACGGTGCTATTAGCAGGACCAGACACTGTTCCTCCCTGACCTTCACCAATACCTTCGGTAGAAGAATGGTGGGTGGGTACGCGTAAGCGTGCATCCCTCTCCAGCTTATCGCCAGAGCGTCTGTATCGACGGCATTTGGATCTGGAATCGGCGAGACATATGTCATGATTTGAGCATTTACCTTTGTGGCGAACAAGTCCACGTTGGGTTTGCCCCAATGCTCGAAGATCCGTCGCAGAACTGGAGGGTTGAGGGACCATTCTGTTGGCAGGATTCTCTGTCTGCGAGACAAAGCATCCGCCAGAATGTTCAATCGGCCAGGAATATGAGCTGCTTTCAAAACAACCGAGTAATTCCTGCACCATTGAATCAAGTGCCACACCCTGATGCACAGAGTGGGCGACCTGGTCCCTCTTGGCGATTTATATATATGATACTACTGTCGAATTGTCCGACCGTATCAATATCACCTTGCCCCTGATCATCGGAAGGAACTCTTCCAACGCCAGTTCCACTGCCATCATTTCCAACAGATTGATATGCAGCTGACTCTCCGGGAGAGTCCATGTGCCCGAGACCTGGTGTTCTCCCAGGCAGGCACCCCACCCCTCCAGCGATGCATCCGTGTGGACGGACAGCTGGGGGTGGGGTAGGTGCAGCGAAACCCCTATTAGGAGATTCTGACGCTGTTTCCACCATAGAAGATGCGATATTATCGGCTCCAAAACTGGCAACAGTTTTGACAGGGGTTCTGTTCTCTGTTTCCACAGAGACATCAGATACAACTGGATAGGTCTTCGCATTAGAGCAGGGTACGGGATAACCTGCTCCATGGAGACCATCATGCCCAGCATCTGAAGGAACCGCCTCGCCTGAATGTGGTTTCCCACTCGAAAACTCTTGAGGATGGCTAACAGAGACACCACTCTGGGCTCTGACGGGGAAACCCTGCCCTCCTTGAGGTCGAATCGCATCCCCAAATAAACGAAATGTTGAGTGGGCGTCAACTCGGATTTCTCCTCGTTGACTATCCAGCCTAGATCTGAAAGTAACTTCAGAGTCAGAGCAGTATCCACGTTCAACCTGGCTGCCGAGTCTGCCTTGAGCAGCCAGTCATCTATGTAGGTGTGTAGCGCCACGTTCTCTTTTCTGAGAAACGCTGTCACCGCAAGGACCACTCTTGTGAAAACCCTCGGAGCTGTCGACAGGCCAAACGGGAGAACTGTAAACTCCCATACTTGATTCTGAAACGCAAATCTCAGAAACCTGTGCCAACTCCGATTCATAGGAATGTGGAAATATGCATCTTTCAGATCGATTGCAGGAAATGTCAATTTCCCTTTCTCCGAGATCTAACAATACTCACCATTCTGTTACTTCTGATATACAGCTGGCCTTGACGGCGGCTCTAGGATTATAGACTGCAGGAAATGTCAATTTCCCTTTCTCCGAGATCTAACAATACTCACCATTCTGTTACTTCTGATATACAGCTGGCCTTGACAGCGGCTCTAGGATTATAGACTTAGAAAGCTTTACCGACTCCTGGGAACCGGGTACCCGGCTCCCCACTGCCGAGTACCCGTTTACCATAGAGCTCATATTGTTTGCATAGCCACCAAACAAGAGAAAACTATGGCTTGCCTCCGTGGGGCTGGGAGGCTGGGTCCGTAACAGAATGGTGAGTATTGTTAGATCTCGGAGAAAGGGAAATTGACATTTCCTGCATTCTCCTTCGATCAATACTCACCATTCTGTTACTTCTGATATACACCAGATTTGATCAGTAACCTGGTGGGAAGGGGCAAGCCATACATGCTAATTTTGCCCCTTGGAGAAAGATTTTAGACTTCAAACTTGACTAACGGAGACCTAAAAGGACCGTCAAGTTCACGGAACCGAATCACATTCGCGTCACAGCTCCCCCCCCTTTTTCCTCCTAAGAAAAGGGAGAGAACTAACGAACATGTATCTCGCCTGAAAACACCAATATGCCAAGAGGGTTAACTACTCTCTGCATATCGCTTGTATTAGCCTGGGAATGAGCATGAATATATACGATGAATGAACATGATACATATACATAATACAAAAAACTCTCACTTGTTGAATTACCTTATGATAACAGGACTTCAGACGGACCGCCTACAACCATTCACCGGTTCGGCCATCAGTGACACAATCTGGTTGACATCCTCTCGCTTGACCATGCCTGCTTTAGGTTCTTTTCTTACCAAAGTGAAAAAAGGGGAAAAGCAGTGTGGTCACTAACTATCGTTTCAAAACAGCTAAAGCGAGTGGATTGGCTGAGTCTGACACATCCCTCATATAGTAATCCGTAAATGAGGACTCACAGTGCCATTGTGCAACGGCCATGATGTCCTCTAACGGAACACCATTGTAAAGGGCGGTCGAGGCGGCTATTCCTCTAACATCGTGTGCCCTTACGCCCTGCACCTGGTGCCCAGTCGCCATCTCATGCGTAGTCTGAATGCATTCGACCACCCAACGAGAGATAGTATCCATAGATGCGGCGCCATAAGGCTTTTTATGGCAGATCCACAGATGTCTATCGTTCGACCGTAACGAGTCAGTCCGTTTCTTGTACTTAGTCAAAGCACGGACCGGGCACCAGACACTGGCATCACGATCAAACCTGGTTAACTTCGGTATAATGATCGGTTTGCCGGGATATCTCAAAGATTGGTTCTTTGACATAAATTCTGCTCTTGGCAGAAGACGCAGACCTTCTCCAGAAACAATAAATCGGTTCCTCTCTGCCGAAAGCGCATGGATCTCACTGCGCCTTCTAGCTGAGGAAGCTGCCAATAGAAAGACCGCCTTTAGAGTCAAATGCTTTAGACTAGCCGAACGCAACGGTTCGAATGGGTGCTTGGCCAGTACATTAAGCACTAAAGATAGACTCCAGGCTGGAATGACTACCGGTTGTCTCGGGCGGAGATTGCTCATTCCCTTCAACATCACGTTTAACTGGGCCACCTCTGGACTATCCCTGTTGGCTAGACAAGGGATAACTGATGCCAAAGCTGACTTGTATCCAGCAATTGTGACGGGAGCTAGTCCTGTAAAGAACAGCTCACAGAGAAAGTCTGCTATTTGCTGAATAGTGGATTGAAAGGTATCAATACCCTTTTCTTCACACCAGTCTGCAAATCTGTTAACCTTGTTGTTATATGACTTGAAGGTTGACCTCCTTCTCGCAGCCGCGATGAAATCAGCAGCTTGTCGAGAAAAGCCTTCCGACGTGGAACGTTGTTTGACAACATCCACGCAGTCAATTTGAACATTTCGGGACGCTCGTGTAGGAAGCGTCCCTTGGCCTGGGAGATTATGTTCGGAATCTCGGGCAACTGCACAGGATTTTCCACCAGCAGATCTAGAAGATCCGTGAACCACGCCCTGCTCGGCCAATACGGCGCTATTAGCAGGACCAGACACGGTTCCTCCCTGACCTTCACCAATACCTTCGGTAGAAGAATGGTGGGTGGATACGCGTAAGCGTGCATCCCTCTCCAGCTTATCGCCAGAGCGTCTGTATCGACGGCATTTGGATCTGGAATCGGCGAGACATATGTCATGATTTGAGCATTTTCCTTTGTGGCGAACAAGTCCACGTTGGGTTTGCCCCAATGCTCGAAGATCCGTCGCAGAACTGGAGGGTTGAGGGACCATTCTGTTGGCAGGATTCTCTGTCTGCGAGACAAAGCATCCGCCAGAATGTTCAATCGGCCAGGAATATGAGCTGCTTTCAAAACAACCGAGTAATTCCTGCACCATTGAATCAAGTGCCACACCCTGATGCACAGGGTGGGCGACCTGGTCCCTCCTTGGCGATTTATATATGATACTACTGTCGAATTGTCCGACCGTATCAATATCACCTTGCCCCTGATCATCGGAAGGAACTCTTCCAACGCCAGTTCCACTGCCATCATTTCCAACAGATTGATATGCAGCTGACTCTCCGGGAGAGTCCATGTGCCCGAGACCTGGTGTTCTCCCAGGCAGGCACCCCACCCTTCCAGCGATGCATCCGTGTACACGGACAGCTGGGGGTGGGGTAGGTGCAGCGAAACCCCTATTAGGAGATTCTGACGCTGTTTCCACCATAGAAGATGCGATATTATCGGCTCCAAAACTGGCACCAGTTTTGACAGGGGTTCTGATCTCTGTTTCCACAGAGACATCAGATACAACTGGATAGGTCTTCGCATTAGAGCAGCGTACGGGATAACCTGCTCCATGGAGACCATCATGCCCAGCATCTGAAGGAACCTCCTCGCCTGAATGTGGTTTCCCACTCGAAAACTCCCGAGGATGGCTAACAGAGACACCACTCTGGGCTCTGACGGGTAAACCCTGCCCTCCTCGAGGTCGAATCGCATCCCCAAATAAACGAAATGTTGAGTGGGTGTCAACTCGGATTTCTCCTCGTTGACTAACCAGCCTAGATCTGAAAGTAACTTCAGAGTCAGAGCAGTATCCACGTTCAACCTGGCTGCCGAGTCTGCCTTGAGCAGCCAGTCGTCTATGTAGGTGTGTAGCGCCACGTTCTCTTTTCTGAGAAACGCTGTCACCGCAAGGACCACTCTTGTGAAAACCCTCGGAGCTGTCGACAGGCCAAACGGGAGAACTGTAAACTCCCATACTTGATTCTGAAACGCAAATCTCAGAAACCTGTACCAACTCCGATTCATCGGAATGTGGAAATATGCATCTTTCAGATCGATCGATACACACCACATTCCTTTCCTCAATCCCGCCATTACCGACCTCGGTGTTTCCATCTGGAACCGAGGCGTATGGATAAACCAATTTAATGGCCTGAGATTGAGTATGGGTCTCCATCCCCCCGTGCTCTTGGGGACAAGGAACATGTTTGAATAGAAGCCTGGAGTGTTCCGGTTTGCTGGTTTTATTGCTCCCTTCAGAAGCAAACCCGACACTTCCTTTTGAACGGCTTCTAACTTGTCTGGCTCCCTTGGTACGGGTGTCCAGACTGGTGCCAAAGACAGATTTTGTGGCGGAAAGTCCCACCACTCCGGCATGTAACCCTGGGATAACCATCCCAGGACCAGACTGTCTGACGTCACACCTCGCCAAGCCTCGACGAAACGCATGAGCCTTCCACCCACCATAGACGCCTCGACGTCTAACGGGGTTGTCCGGCTCGCAGTCCGCCCCCCCCCCCCCCCTTTCTTAACGAGAGAGAGTGAGAACCATTTCGTTCTAGGCACGACGGGTATAACTGGCACCGCTGTTCCTGTCGCACAGGTGCGGTCCAGGCGGATATGAAGGGAGCTTGCGTACCCTCAGGTACGCTTCGGCCCCTTCTGTCCGCCCTTTGAGGCCTTACCCTTACCCTTCCCCTTGCCCTTACCACCTCTAGGGCGGTCCGGAGCAACATTGGGGAGGGTAGGCGCCTCTACAGCCTTCCTGGGTTTCTTCGCCGGCGGCGGCTCCGAAAACCCAGCCGAAACAGACGTCGCAATAGGCCTGGCTTTCGCCTTGCCCTTATGCTTTTTCTGTTTCTTTGAAGGCTGTACTGTTAGCGGCTTACCCACAGCCCCTAGTGCGTGCGCTTGCCGCACTAGCTCTAGCTGTAGATTTACCGCTAACCGATTCTGCGCAATACTGGCGGTGTCCTCTAAGATGGCCCGCGCTTGGCCACCAAAGATGCTAGGCCCTGTCAGGGGCGTCCCAAGAAGACGCTCCTTGACTGCCGTAGCCGGACGCATATGGTCAATGACCATTTGCCTCCTGGAC
The DNA here is from genome assembly GCA_034401795.1 of Chaetoderma sp. LZ-2023a. Taxonomy (NCBI): domain Eukaryota; kingdom Metazoa; phylum Mollusca; class Caudofoveata; order Chaetodermatida; family Chaetodermatidae; genus Chaetoderma; species Chaetoderma sp. LZ-2023a. Next base: position 153,015,073 of record CM067373.1, read on the forward strand.
TTCGTCACACGCGCTTGCACCCTTGCCAATGCGTCCATTGACAGCACCAGGCCGTCATTAACGCACGATAGCGCCACAGGTGGCACAGGGTGGCCTGCCCCCGCTTCAGCCCACACCGACTGAAGTAGACGATAGGAGTGATTGACAGCGCTCATGGCTGCCCTCACACCCTCATCGCATAGGGCCAGGACTTCTTCCTGGTGTACCTGGGCCTTATCCACTAATGCCGGACCGGGACCACCCGAACCGGCACTCTGGACGCCCAGTACCCATCGGTCATCCTCCGTGACCGACGGGACTACACCATACCTGTCGTATTCACCCCGCGGAATACGACACCTTGCCCGCACCTCCCTGGAGGCCGCAGGGAGCTGACCCTTGGTCATTAGTTGTTTGCTATAAATAGCATCCAACAATTCAATGAACCGTGGATCCAGTCCCACTGACTGGATCCGGGCCGCGGGCAAAATCCCCGTCCTAATCGACGCAACCGACGGACGGGGCGCATCTTCATCGGCCGTGGCCGAAACCACAGACGGGTCAACTCTGGCTAGCCACGCCAGAGCATCAGACCAGTCTACCTCCGAAGAAGATACCCCCGCAAACACGTCACCCGTTGACATGCTTGCGGGTCTGCCAGCCATGGCCTCCCGGCCAGGAACCACGGCTGACACGCCAGGCACTCCGCTACCACATGGTTCCGCCGCCACCCCATGAAACACTCCGGTCCATGGGGTAGGTCCGCACGGAAAACCGTACGGACCCGTAACCGTCGCGGAACCATAGCCGGCCACGGGCGCCAACGGCACCCCATGTCCGGCTGCCGGACCAGGCGAGATAGGTGAGTACCACGCCTGGCCCGGCACACCGGTTCCCCTGACGGCTGGTGACAAACCAAGCCGCGCGGAACCGGTGTACGGTAACGGATTGGCCTCAGCCGCAGGTGGAGCCGCTGACCTGGCTTGCGCCAAACCAGACAAATGGAGGCCGGTTCCGTCCAGGACGGAATCAACCTCCATATTCTCCACCTGCGGCTTCACGGGCCGCAGCAACCTCTCCTCCTCGGCCTCATCGTCTTCAGACTCCGAAGAGCCGTCACTAGACGAATAAACCGTGGAGCCGTCCTGGCGGACGGCTCCCACACCTGACGGACCGGCCACCGCTACTGGACCACCCGGAGGTGGCCGCAGAGAGACAGAACCCGTCTGGCCGAAGCCAGACGGGACCGCCAGGGGGCCGTACGAGACGGCCCCCTCGGTAACCAGTCCAGAATCCTGTCCGAGGACAGGATCCGTACCAGGCATGGGGAGAAACTGCCCCCCAACCTTTGGTAGCAGGGACGACACCAGCGTGGGCAGAACGCTATGCAGAAAACCCTGCATAGCCGGACCAAACCACGCCGGCGGTGCCATCTCCGCCACCTCCAGCTGGGGACGTGGAGCACCCCCACCGGCCGAACCGGGCGCTCCACGATTTCCTCTCGGACCGCCTGACCCCGCGTCAGACCCAGCCAAGTCCTTCTGGGCAAGGAACTTAACCATCGTTTCGACGGACCACACTGCACAAACATTACACCTATGATCTATATTACACAGGGCACACCTAAAACAGACATGGTCCTTGAACATTACACGGACAAACTTATGGCATTCGTCACATGATGGCGGGGCTGGCTTGGCCTATAAAATAAGCACAAACCTACAATAAACAAGCGGAACGAGACACGGATGGAAGGCAGACAATTAATTTTCAAATATTTTGACTCATAAATTAACCGTAAGCTCCCGCACCCCACCCCGCCGCGTTACAACAACGATCGCATTGATTATGACGACAAGAACGCGGCGAGCACCACACACCCATAATAGATCCTACAGGATGTGTAACGGCTCCAGGAATCATATCGCATAGCATTCAGGGTATATTTACTAATCAATATAAATTATACTCCTAACGAACGCAACACGATATGTGAAGAAAACAACAAAACGTATAACAACTGCTGTCTCACACGGTAAAACCGCAGACCACACATCTACTCAAGAATTTTTGAAACCACCGATCATTGCAAACCGATCGTGATCGCACGTAAACTTGACCATTCTAAAGTTTCCGGTACCATTTTTTAGTACGCAGCACCCAGAACAAGATGCGCGAATTAATGAAAAAATTTTCTTCACATAAACATCCGAGCGACCGGGTGTGACGTCACCCGCTCGGATTCTACGGAGAACGACGTCAGCCGATATTCGTGTTAGAAATACCGTAGCAAACACCTATTTTCATATCTGCCGATCGCCTGTTGGGGTTTAAAGAAGGCGATCGTCTGGCATATATCGTTGCTAGCACACGTCCCAGATTCTATGGGGTCAGAAATTGGAACATGCGACACAACGAAATTTAGAGACCTAAGTCTTTTAACTATGGAAATAAAGAACAATACAACCTGGCTGTCTTGGGCGGTATTCTCCATAGTCCTTAGTTATCCTTTCAGAACACACAAACTATCACAAATTAAAGACTTAGATTCTTTTCAAAACACTAAAATCCTTAATGCGAAAAGCATGTATTGCACTTGTTGCTATGCAAACAAGAATGAGCTCTATGGTAAACGGGTACTCGGCAGTGGGGAGCCGGGTACCCGGTTCCCAGGAGTCGGTAAAGCTTTCTAAGTCTATAATCCTAGAGCCGCTGTCAAGGCCAGCTGTATATCAGAAGTAACAGAATGGTGAGTATTGATCGAAGGAGAAAGGGAAATTGACATTTCCTTCATTCTCCTTCGATCAATACTCACCATTCTGTTACTTCTGATATACACCAGATTTGATCAGTAACCTGGTGGGAAGGGGCAAGCCATAAATGCTACTTTTGCCCCTTGGAGAAAGATTTAGACTTCAAACTTGACTAACGGAGACCTAAAAGGACCGTCAAGTTAACGGAACCGAATCACATTCGCGTCACAGCCCCCCCCCCTTTTTCCTCCTAAGAAAAGGGAGAGAACTCACGAACATGTATCTCGCCTGAAACACAAATATGCCAAGAGGGTTAACTGCTCCTTGCATATCCACATGTATTAGCCTGGGAATGAGCATGAATATATAAGATGAATGAACATGATATATAGACATAATACAAAAAACTCTCACTTGTTGAATTACCTTATGATAATTGGACTTCAGACGTACCGCCTCCAACCATTCACTGGTCCGGCCATCAGTGACACAATCTGGTTGTCATCCTCACGCTCGACCATGCCTGCTTTAGGTTCTTTTCTTACCAAAGTGAAAAAAGGGTGAAGAGCAGTGTGGTCACTTAACTATCGTCTCAAAACAGCTAAAGCGAGTGGATTGGCTGAGTCTGACACATCCCTCATATAGTAATCCGTAAATGAGGACTCACAGTGCCATTGTGCAACGGCCATGATGTCCTCTAACGGAACACCACTGTAAAGGGCGGTCGAGGCGGCTATTCCTCTAACATCGTGTGCCCTTGCGCCTTGCACCTGGTGCCCAGTCGCCATCTCATGAGTAGTCTGAATGCATTCGACTACCCAACGAGAGATAGTATCCATGGATGCGGCGCCATAAGGCTTCTTATGACAGATCCACAGATGTCTATCGTTCGACCGTAACGAGTCAGTCCGTTTCCTGTACTTAGTCAAAGCACGGACCGGGCACCAGACACTGGCATCACGATCAAACCTAGTTAACTTCGGTATAATGATCGGTTTGCCGGGATATCTCAAAGATTGGTTCTTTGACATAAACTCTGCTCTTGGCAGAAGACGCAGACCCTCTCCAGAAACAATAAATCGGTCCCTCTCTGCCGAAAGTGCATGGATCTCACTGCGCCTTCTAGCTGAGGAAGCTGCCAATAGAAAGACCGCCTTTAGAGTCAAATGCTTTAGACTAGCCGAACGCAACGGTTCGAAAGGGTGCTTGGCCAGTACATTAAGCACTAAAGATAGACTCCAGGCTGGAATGACTACCGGTTGTCTCGGGCGGAGATTGCTCATTCCCTTCAACATCACATTTAACTGGGCCACCTCTGGACTATCCCTGTTGGCTAGACAAGGGATAACTGATGCCAAAGCTGACTTGTATCCAGCAATTGTGACGGGAGCTAGTCCTGAAAAGAACAGCTCACAGAGAAAGTCTGCTATTTGCTGAATAGTGGATTGAAAGGTATCAATACCCTTTTCTTCACACCAGTCTGCAAATCTGTTAACCTTGTTGTTATATGACTTGAAGGTTGACCTCCTTCTCGCAGCCGCGATGAAATCAGCAGCCTGTCGAGAAAAGCCTTCCGACGTGGAACGTTGTTTGACAACATCCACGCAGTCAATTTGAACATTTCGGGACGCTCGTGTAGGAAGCGTCCCTTGGCCTGGGAGATTATGTTCGGAATCTCGGGCAACTGCACAGGATTTTCCACCAGCAGATCTAGAAGATCCGTGAACCACGCCCTGCTTGGCCAATACGGCGCTATTAGCAGGACCAGACACGGTTCCTCCCTGATCTTCACCAATACCTTCGGCAGAAGAATGGTGGGTGGGTACGCGTAAGCGTGCATCCCTCTCCAGCTTATCGCCAGAGCATCTGTATCGACGGCATTTGGATCTGGAATCGGCGAGACATACATCATGATTTGAGCATTTTCCTTTGTGGCGAACAAGTCCACGTTGGGTTTGCCCCAATGCTCGAAGATCCTTCGTAGAACTGGAGGGTTGAGGGACCATTCTGTTGGCAGAATTCTCTGTCTCCGAGACAAAGCATCCGCCAGAATGTTCAATCGCCCAGGAATGTGAGCTGCTTTCAAAACAACCGAGTAATTCCTGCACCATTGAATCAAGTGCCACACTTTGATACAAAGTGTGGGTGACCTGGTCCCGCCTTGGCGATTTATATATGATACTAGTGTCGAATTGTCCGACCGTATCAATATCACCTTGCCCCTGATCATCGGAAGGAACTATTCCAACGCCAGTTCCACTGCCATCATTTCCAACAGATTGATATGCAGCTGACTCTCCGGGAGAGTCCATGTGCCCGAGACCTGGTGCTCTCCCAGGCAGGCACCCCACCCCTCCAGCGATGCATCCGTGTACACAGACAGCTGGGGGTGGGGTAGGTGCAGCGAAACCCCTACTAGGAGATTCTGACGCTCCTTCCACCATACAAGATGCGACATTATCGGCTCCAAAACTGGCACCAGTTTTGACAGGGGTTCTGTTCTCTGTTTCCACAGAGACATCAGATACAACTGGATAGGCCTTCGCATTAGAGCAGCGTACGGGATTACCTGCTCCATGGAGACCATCATGCCCACCATCTGAAGAAACCGCCTCGCCTGAATGTGGTTTCCCAATCGAAAACTCTTGAGGATGGCTAACAGAGACACCACTCTGGGCTCTGACGGGTAAACCCTGCCCTCCTCGAGATCGAATCGCATCCCTAAATAAACGAAATGTTGAGTGGGTGTCAACTCGGATTTCTCCTTGTTGACTATCCAGCCTAGATCTGAAAGTAACTTCAGAGTCAGAGCAGTATCCACGTTCAACCTGGCTGATGTGTCTCCTTTGATCAGCCAGTCGTCTATGTAGGTGTGAAGCGCCACGTTCTCTTTTCTGAGAAACGCTGTCACCGCAAGGACCACTCTTGTGAAAACCCGTGGAGCTGTCGACAGGCCAAATGGGAGGACTACAAACTCCCATACTTGATTCTGAAATGCAAATCTCAGAAACCTGTGACAACTCCTATTCATTGGAATGTGGAAATATGCATCTTTCAGATCGATCGATACACACCACATTCCCTTCCTCAATCCTGCCATTACCGACCTCGGAGTTTCCATCTGAAACCGAGGCGTATGGATAAACCAATTTAATGGCCTGAGATTGAGTATGGGTCTCCATCCCCCTGTGCTCTTGGGGACAAGGAACATGTTTGAATAGAAGCCTGGAGTGTTCCGGTTTGCTGGTTTTATTGCTCCCTTCAGAAGCAAACCTGACACTTCATTTTGAATGGCTTCTAACTTGTCTGGTTCCCTTGGTACGGGTGTCCAGACAGGTGCCAAAGACAGATTCTGTGGTGGAAAGTCCCACCACTCCGGCATGTAACCCTGGGATAACCATCCCAGGACCAGACTGTCTGACGTCACACCTCGCCAAGCCTCGACGAAACGCATGAGCCTTCCACCCACCATAGATGCCTCGACGTCTAACGGGGTTGTCCGGCTCGCGTCCGCTCCCCCATCTTTCTTAACGAGAGAGAGAGAGAACCATTTAGTTCTAGGCACGACGGGTATAACTGGCACCGCTGTTCCTGTCGCACAGGTGCGGTCCAGGCGGATATGAA
>CM067373.1:153021928-153251082 GCA_034401795.1 Chaetoderma sp. LZ-2023a
ACGACACGACGATGTTGTGCTCTTGGGGACAAGGAACATGTTTGAATAGAAGCCTGGAGTGTTCCGGTTTGCTGGTTTTATTGCTCCCTTCAGAAGCAAACCTGACTTCTAACTTGTCTGGTTCCCTTGGTACGGGTGTCCAGACAGGTGCCAAAGACAGATTCTATGGTGGAAAATCCCACCACTCCGGCATGTACCCCTGGGATAACCATCCCAGTACCAGACTGTCTGACATCACACCTCTCCAAGCCTCGACGAAACGCATGAGCCTTCCACCAACTATAGACGCATCAACGCCTAATGCGGGTGTCTGGCTCGCGATCCGCTCCCCCCCACTCTCTTGACGAGAGAGTGAGAACCATTTTGGTCTTGGCTTGGCCGGTCTAACTGGCACCGCTGTTCCTGTCGCACAGGTGCGGTCCAGGCAGATACAAAGGGAGCCCTCGTACCCTCAGGTATGATCCGCTCCCTTCTTTCCGCCCTTTGAGGACTTACCCTTCCCCTTCCCGCCTCTCGGGCGATCAGGAGCAACATTGGGGAGGGTAGGGGCCTCCACAACCTTCTTGGCCTTCTTCACCGGAGGCGGCTGAAAAGACCCAGTAGAAGCAGAAGCAGCACTAGGCTTAGCTTTCGCCTTGCTTTTGTGCTTCTTCTGTTACTTAGAAGGTTGTCCGGTTAGCGGCTTGGCTACAGCCCCTAGTGCGTGCTCCTGACACACTAGCTCTAGATTAACCGCCATACGATTCTGCGCGACGCTGGCCATGTCTTCTAAGATGGCCACCAAAGATGCTAGGGCCTGTAAGGGGTGTCCCAAGAAGATGTTCCCTAACGGCAGTAGCTGGACGCATATGGTCAAGGACCACCTGCCTCCTAGAATTCGTCACACGCGCTTACACCCTTGCCAATGCATCCATAAACAGCACCAGGCCATCATTAACGCATGAAAGCACCACAGGTGGCACAGGGTGGCCTGCCCCCGCTTCAGCCCACACCGACTGAAGAAGGCGATAAGAGTGGTTGACAGCACTCATTGCTGCCCTCACCCCCTCATCACATAGGGAAAGGACTTTGTAATGGTATACCAGAGCTTTGTCCACCAGTGCCGGGGTGGGGCCACCCGCTCCAGCGGTCATCCTCGGTGACCGTCGGAACAACACCATACCTGTCATATTCCCCCCGTGGAATACGACACCTCGCCCGCACCTCCCTGGAGGCCGCAGGAAGCTGGCCCTTGGTCAGGAGTTGTTTGCTATAAATAGCATTCAACAACTCCATAAACCTTGGATCCAGTCCAATAGACTGGATCCGGGCTGCGGGCAAGATCCCCATTATAATCGATGCCACCGATGGACGGGGTGCATCCTCCTCGGCCGTGGTCGAAACCACAGACAGGTCTACCCTGGCTAGCCACGCCAGAGCCTCTGACCAATCTCCGTGAACACGTCACCCGTTGACATGTTCACGGCCCTACCAGCAACGACCTGCCGGCTAGGAGCCATTGCTGATATGCCAGGAACTCCGGTACCGTACGGTTCCGCCGCCACCCCATGAAAAACAGTCCATGGAGTAGGCTCGCACGGAAAACTGTGCGGACCCGTAACGGTTGAAGAACCGTGGCCAAACACGGGCGCCAACGGCACCCCATGTCTGACCGCCGGACCAGGCGAGATAGGTGAGTACCACGCCGGGCCAGCTACATCCGTCACCGTGTCGGTTGGCGGCAAACCAACCATCATGGGACCGGTGCCCGGTACCGGAGTGGCCTCAAGCACGGACGGAGCCGCTGCCCTGGCTTGCGCCAAGCCAGACAGATGGAGGACGGTTCCCTCCAGGATGGAATCGACCTCCATGCTCTCCACCCGCGGCATCACAGGCCGCAGCAAGACAGAGCCCATCAGGCCGGAGCCCGACGGGACTGTCAGCGGGCCGTACGAGATGGCTCCCTCGGTCCAAGGACAGGGTTCGAATCAAACACGGTAAGAGACTGCCCTAAAACTTTTGGCAGCAGGGACGACACTAGCGTGGGCAGAACGCTATGCAAGAAGCCTTGCAAAGCAGGACCAAACCACGCCGGCGATGCCATCTCCGCAACCTCTGGTTGCAGACGTGGAACGCCCCCAAGGGCCGAAACGGACGCTCCACGATTTACTTTCGGACTGCCTGACCCCGCGTCAGACCCTGCCAAGTCCTTCTGGGCAAGGAACTTAACCATCATGTCGGACGACCACACTGCACAAACGTTACACCTACTGTCAAGATTACATATGGTACAACGGAAACAGACATGGTCCTTGAATAGAACCCTCACGAATTTATGGCACTCGTCACATGATGGCGGGGCTGGCTTGGCCTATAAATAAGCACAAACATACAATAATCAAGCGGAACGAAACAGGAATGGAAAGCTGACAATTAATTTTCAAATATTTTGATCATAAATTAACTGTTAACCCTCCCGCACCCCACCCCGCAATGTTACAGCAAACATCGCATTGATTATGACGACAAGAACAAAGCAGGCAATAATACACACATACACTGATCCTCAAGGATGTATAACGGAACCAAGAATCATATCGCATAGCATTTGGGGTATATTTACTAATCAATATAAATTATACTCCTAACGAAGGCCAAAACGATATGTGAAGAAACAACAAAATGTAAACAAACTGCTGTAGCACACGGTAAAACCGCAGACCACACATCTAAATCAAGAATTTTGAAACCACTGATCATTGCAAACAGATCGTGATAACACGTAAAACTTGAAAATTGGCGAACCGTTCCAAGCAGGTGATCGAGTTTGGGTGAAAGATGATCAGAGAACTAAAAGCCTTTCACCTAAACTCCAATATGGTTGGACGGGACTAAACGAGTAAGCCAAGTGACACAACAGTTTTTATGGTACCAATAAAGTATGCAGCACCCAGAATCAGATGCGCAAATTAATGAAACATTTTCTTCACATAAACATCCGAGCAACACGGGTGTGACGTCACCCGCTCGGATCTTACGGAGAATGACGTCAGCCGATTTTCGTGTTAAAACACTGTAAAGCCAACACCTTATTTCACATCTCCCGATCACCTGTTGGGGTTTAAAGGAAGGCGATCAACCTGGCATATTTCGTTGTTAACACACGTCCCAGATTCTTTGGGGTCAGAAATTGGAACATGCGACACAGACGAAATTTTTAAGACAAGTCTTTTAACTATGGAATAACATGGAATTATACAACCTGGTTATCATCGGCTCCATCCATGGTAATCCAATATATTCCTTAGAGAGCGCACAAAGCTATCACAATTACACAGAAAAAGACTTAAATTAACTCAAGACTCCAACTGCACAAAAAAGCATGTAGCTCTTGTTGCTATGCAAACAAGAATGAGCTTCATGGCAAACGGGTACTCGGCAGTTGGGAGCCGAGTACCCGGTTCCAGGAGTCGGTAAAGCTTACTAAGTCTATAGTCCTAGGGCCAGCTATCCACGCTAGCTTGTATCAGAAGTAATAGAATGGTGAGTATTGATCGAAGGAGAATGCAGGAAATGTCAATTTCCCTTTCTCCGAGATCTAACAATACTCACCATTCTGTTACTTCTGATATACAGCTGGCCCTGACAGCGGCTCTAGGATTATAGACTTAGAAAGCTTTACCGACTCCTGGGAACCGGGTACCCGGCTCCCCACTGCCGAGTACCCGTTTACCATAGAGCTCATATTGTTTGCATAGCCACCAAACAAGAGAAAACTATGGCTTGCCTCCGTGGGGCTGGGAGGCTGGGTCCGTAACAGAATGGTGAGTATTGTTAGATCTCGGAGAAAGGGAAATTGACATTTCCTGCATTCTCCTTCGATCAATACTCACCATTCTGTTACTTCTGATATACACCAGATTTGATCAGTCACCTGGTGGGAAGGGGCAAGCCATACATGCTAATTTTGCCCCTTGGAGAAAGATTTTAGACTTCAAACTTGACTAACGGAGACCTAAAAGGACCGTCAAGTTCACGGAACCGAATCACATTCGCGTCACAGCCCCCCCCCCCCTTTTTCCTCCTAAGAAAAGGGAGAGAACTAACGAACATGTATCTCGCCTGAAACACCAATATGCCAAGAGGGTTAACTACTCCCTGCATATCGCTTGTATTAGCCTGGAATGAGCATGAATATATAAGATGAATGAACATGATACATATACATAATACAAAAAACTCTCACTTGTTGAATTACCTTATGATAACAGGACTTCAGACGTACCGCCTACAACCATTCACCGGTTCGGCCATCAGTGACACAATCTGGTTGACATCCTCTCGCTTGACCATGCCTGCTTTAGGTTCTTTTCTTACCAAAGTGAAAAAAGGGGAAAAGCAGTGTGGTCACTAACTATCGTTTCAAAACAGCTAAAGCGAGTGGATTGGCTGAGTCTGACACATCCCTCATATAGTAATCCGTAAATGAGGACTCACAGTGCCATTGTGCAACGGCCATGATGTCCTCTAACGGAACACCATTGTAAAGGGCGGTCGAGGCGGCTATTCCTCTAACATCGTGTGCCCTTACGCCCTGCACCTGGTGCCCAGTCGCCATCTCATGAGTAGTCTGAATGCATTCGACCACCCAACGAGAGATAGTATCCATGGATGCGGCGCCATAAGGCTTTTTATGGCAGATCCACAGATGTCTATCGTTCGACCGTAACGAGTCAGTCCGTTTCTTGTACTTAGTCAAAGCACGGACCGGGCACCAGACACTGGCATCACGATCAAACCTGGTTAACTTCGGTATAATGATCGGTTTGCCGGGATATCTCAAAGATTGGTTCTTTGACATAAATTCTGCTCTTGGCAGAAGACGCAGACCTTCTCCAGAAACAATAAATCGGTTCCTCTCTGCCGAAAGCGCATGGATCTCACTGCGCCTTCTAGCTGAGGAAGCTGCCAATAGAAAGACCGCCTTTAGAGTCAAATGCTTTAGACTAGCCGAACGCAACGGTTCGAATGGGTGCTTGGCCAGTACATTAAGCACTAAAGATAGACTCCAGGCTGGAATGACTACCGGTTGTCTCGGGCGGAGATTGCTCATTCCCTTCAACATCACGTTTAACTGGGCCACCTCTGGACTATCCCTGTTGGCTAGACAAGGGATAACTGATGCCAAAGCTGACTTGTATCCAGCAATTGTGACGGGAGCTAGTCCTGTAAAGAACAGCTCACAGAGAAAGTCTGCTATTTGCTGAATAGTGGATTGAAAGGTATCAATACCCTTTTCTTCACACCAGTCTGCAAATCTGTTAACCTTGTTGTTATATGACTTGAAGGTTGACCTCCTTCTCGCAGCCGCGATGAAATCAGCAGCCTGTCGAGAAAAGCCTTCCGACGTGGAACGTTGTTTGACAACATCCACGCAGTCAATTTGAACATTTCGGGACGCTCGTGTAGGAAGCGTCCCTTGGCCTGGGAGATTATGTTCGGAATCTCGGGCAACTGCACAGGATTTTCCACCAGCAGATCTAGAAGATCCGTGAACCACGCCCTGCTCGGCCAATACGGCGCTATTAGCAGGACCAGACACGGTTCCTCCCTGACCTTCACCAATACCTTCGGTAGAAGAATGGTGGGTGGATACGCGTAAGCGTGCATCCCTCTCCAGCTTATCGCCAGAGCGTCTGTATCGACGGCATTTGGATCTGGAATCGGCGAGACATATGTCATGATTTGAGCATTTTCCTTTGTGGCGAACAAGTCCACGTTGGGTTTGCCCCAATGCTCGAAGATCCGTCGTAGAACTGGAGGGTTGAGGGACCATTCTGTTGGCAGGATTCTCTGTCTGCGAGACAAAGCATCCGCCAGAATGTTCAATCGGCCAGGAATATGAGCTGCTTTCAAAACAACCGAGTAATTCCTGCACCATTGAATCAAGTGCCACACCCTGATGCACAGGGTGGGCGACCTGGTCCCTCCTTGGCGATTTATATATGATACTACTGTCGAATTGTCCGACCGTATCAATATCACCTTGCCCCTGATCATCGGAAGGAATTCTTCCAACGCCAGTTCCACTGCCATCATTTCCAACAGATTGATATGCAGCTGACTCTCCGGGAGAGTCCATGTGCCCGAGACCTGGTGTTCTCCCAGGCAGGCACCCCACCCTTCCAGCGATGCATCCGTGTAAACGGACAGCTGGGGGTGGGGTAGGTGCAGCGAAACCCCTATTAGGAGATTCTGACGCTGTTTCCACCATAGAAGATGCGATATTATCGGCTCCAAAACTGGCACCAGTTTTGACAGGGGTTCTGTTCTCTGTTTCCACAGAGACATCAGATACAACTGGATAGGTCTTCGCATTAGAGCAGCGTACGGGATAACCTGCTCCATGGAGACCATCATGCCCAGCATCTGAAGGAACCGCCTCGCCTGAATGTGGTTTCCCACTCGAAAACTCCCGAGGATGGCTAACAGAGACACCACTCTGGGCTCTGACGGGTAAACCCTGCCCTCCTCGAGGTCGAATCGCATCCCCAAATAAACGAAATGTTGAGTGGGTGTCAACTCGGATTTCTCCTCGTTGACTAACCAGCCTAGATCTGAAAGTAACTTCAGAGTCAGAGCAGTATCCACGTTCAACCTGGCTGCCGAGTCTGCCTTGAGCAGCCAGTCGTCTATGTAGGTGTGTAGCGCCACGTTCTCTTTTCTGAGAAACGCTGTCACCGCAAGGACCACTCTTGTGAAAACCCTCGGAGCTGTCGACAGGCCAAACGGGAGAACTGTAAACTCCCATACTTGATTCTGAAACGCAAATCTCAGAAACCTGTGCCAACTCCGATTGATCGGAATGTGGAAATATGCATCTTTCAGATCGATCGATACACACCACATTCCTTTCCTCAATCCCGCCATTACCGACCTCGGTGTTTCCATCTGGAACCGAGGCGTATGGATAAACCAATTTAATGGCCTGAGATTGAGTATGGGTCTCCATCCCCCCGTGCTCTTGGGGACAAGGAACATGTTTGAATAGAAGCCTGGAGTGTTCCGGTTTGCTGGTTTTATTGCTCCCTTCAGAAGCAAACCCGACACTTCCTTTTGAACGGCTTCTAACTTGTCTGGCTCCCTTGGTACGGGTGTCCAGACTGGTGCCAAAGACAGATTTTGTGGCGGAAAGTCCCACCACTCCGGCATGTAACCCTGGGATAACCATCCCAGGACCAGACTGTCTGACGTCACACCTCGCCAAGCCTCGACGAAACGCATGAGCCTTCCACCCACCATAGACGCCTCGACGTCTAACGGGGTTGTCCGGCTCGCAGTCCGCCCCCCCCCCCCTTTCTTAACGAGAGAGAGTGAGAACCATTTCGTTCTAGGCACGACGGGTATAACTGGCACCGCTGTTCCTGTCGCACAGGTGCGGTCCAGGCGGATATGAAGGGAGCTTGCGTACCCTCAGGTACGCTTCGGCCCCTTCTGTCCGCCCTTTGAGGCCTTACCCTTACCCTTCCCCTTGCCCTTACCACCTCTAGGGCGGTCCGGAGCAACATTGGGGAGGGTAGGCGCCTCTACAGCCTTCCTGGGTTTCTTCGCCGGCGGCGGCTCCGAAAACCCAGCCGAAACAGACGTCGCAATAGGCCTGGCTTTCGCCTTGCCCTTATGCTTTTTCTGTTTCTTTGAAGGCTGTACTGTTAGCGGCTTACCCACAGCCCCTAGTGCGTGCGCTTGCCGCACTAGCTCTAGCTGTAGATTTACCGCTAACCGATTCTGCGCAATACTGGCGGTGTCCTCTAAGATGGCCCGCGCTTGGCCACCAAAGATGCTAGGCCCTGTCAGGGGCGTCCCAAGAAGACGCTCCTTGACTGCCGTAGCCGGACGCATATGGTCAATGACCATTTGCCTCCTGGACTTCGTCACACGCGCTTGCACCCTTGCCAATGCGTCCATTGACAGCACCAAGCCGTCATTAACGCACGATAGCGCCACAGGTGGCACAGGGTGGCCTGCCCCCGCTTCAGCCCACACCGACTGAAGTAGGCGATAGGAGTGATTGACAGCGCTCATGGCTGCCCTCACACCCTCATCGCATAGGGCCAGGACTTCTTCCTGGTGTACCTGGGCCTTATCCACTAGTGCCGGACCGGGACCACCCGAACCGGCACTTTGGACGCCCAGTACCCATCGGTCATCCTCCGTGACCGACGGGACTACACCATACCTGTCGTATTCACCCCGCGGAATACGGCACCTTGCCCGCACCTCCCTGGAGGCCGCAGGGAGCTGACCCTTGGTCATTAGTTGTTTGCTATAAATAGCATCCAACAAATCAATGAACCGTGGATCCAGTCCCACTGACTGGATCCGGGCCGCGGGCAAAATCCCCGTCCTAATCGACGCAACCGACGGACGGGGCGCATCTTCATCGGCCGTGGCCGAAACCACAGACGGGTCAACTCTGGCTAGCCACGCCAGAGCATCAGACCAGTCTAACTCCGAAGAAGATACTCCCGCAAACACGTCACCCGTTGACATGTTTACGGGTCTGCCAGCCATGGCCTCCCGGCCAGGAGCCACGGCTGACATGCCAGGCACTCCGCTACCACATGGTTCCGCCGCCACCCCATGAAACACTCCGGTCCATGGGGTAGGTCCGCACGGAAAACCGTACGGACCCGTAACCGTCGCGGAACCATAGCCGGCCACGGGCGCCAACGGCACCCCATGTCCGGCTGCCGGACCAGGCGAGATAGGTGAGTACCACGCCTGGCCCGGCACACCGGTTCCCCTGACGGCTGGTGACAAACCAAGCCGCGCGGAACCGGTGCACGGTAACGGATTGGCCTCAGCTGCAGGTGGAGCCGCTGACCTGGCTTGCGCCAAACCAGACAAATGGAGGCCGGTTCCGTCCAGGACGGAATCAACCTCCATATTCTCCACCTGCGGCTTCACGGGCCGCAGCAACCTCTCCTCCTCGGCCTCATCGTCTTCAGACTCCGAAGAGCCGTCACTAGACGAATAAACCGTGGAGCCGTCCTGGCGGACGGCTCCCACACCTGACGGACCGGCCACCGCTACTGGACCACCCGGAGGTGGCCGCAGAGAGACAGAACCCGTCTGGCCGAAGCCAGACGGACCCGCCAGGGGGCCGTACGAGACGGCCCCCTCGGTAACCAGTCCAGAATCCTGTCCGAAGACAGGATCCGTACCAGGCATGGGGAGAAACTGCCCCCCAACCTTTGGTAGCAGGGACGACACCAGCGTGGGCAGAACGCTATGCAGAAAACCCTGCATAGCCGGACCAAACCACGCCGGCGGTGCCATCTCCGCCACCTCCAGCTGGGGACGTGGAGCACCCCCACCGGCCGAACCGGGCGCTCCACGATTTCCTCTCGGACCGCCTGACCCCGCGTCAGACCCAGCCAAGTCCTTCTGGGCAAGGAACTTAACCATCGTTTCGACGGACCACACTGCACAAACATTACACCTATGATCTATATTACACAGGGCACACCTAAAACAGACATGGTCCTTGAACATTACACGGACAAACTTATGGCAGTCGTCACATGATGGCGGGGCTGGCTTGGCCTATAAAATAAGCACAAACCTACAATAAACAAGCGGAACGAGACACGGATGGAAGGCAGACAATTAATTTTCAAATATTTTGACTCATAAATTAACCGTAACCTCCCGCACCCCACCCCGCCACGTTACAACAACGATCGCATTGATTATGACGACAAGAACGCGGCGGGCACAACACACCCATAATAGATCCTACAGGATGTGTAACGGCTCCAGGAATCATATCGCATAGCATTCAGGGTATATTTACTAATCAATATAAATTATACTCCTAACGAACGCAGCACGATATGTGAAGAAAACAACAAAATGTATAACAACTGCTGTCCCACACGGTAAAACCGCAGACCACGCATCTACTCAAGAATTTTGAAACCACCGATCATTGCAAACCGATCGTGATTGCACGTAAACTTGATCATTCTAAAGTTTCCGGTACCATTTTTAGTACGCAGCACCCAGAACAAGATGCGCGATTAATGAAAAAATTTTTCTTCACATAAACATCCGAGCGACCGGGTGTGACGTCACCCGCTCGGATTCTACGGAGAACGACGTCAGCCGATATTCGTGTTAGAAATACCGTAGCAAACACCTATTTTCATATCTGCCGATCGCCTGTTGGGGTTTAAAGAAGGCGATCGTCTGGCATATATCGTTGCTAGCACACGTCCCAGATTCTATGGGGTTAGAAATTGGAACATGCGACACAACGAAATTTAGAGACCTAAGTCTTTTAACTATGGATATAAAGAACAATACAACCTGGTTATCTTGGGCGGTATTCTCCATAGTCCTTAGTTATTCCTTTAGCGCACAAACTATCACCGATTAAAGACTTAGAATCTTTTTAAAAAACACTAAAATCCCTAATGCGAAAAGCATGTATTGCACTTGTTGCTATGCAAACAAGAATGAGCTCTATGGTAAACGGGTACTCGGCAGTGGGGAGCCGGGTACCCGGTTCCCAGGAGTCGGTAAAGCTTTCTAAGTCTATAATCCTAGAGCCGCTGTCAGGGCCAGCTGTATATCAGAAGTAACAGAATGGTGAGTATTGATCGAAGGAGAATTGATCATTCTAAAGTTTCCGGTACCATTTTTAGTACGCAGCACCCAGAACAAGATGCGCGATTAATGAAAAAAATTTTCTTCACATAAACATCCGAGCGACCGGGTGTGACGTCACCCGCTCGGATTCTACGGAGAACGACGTCAGCCGATATTCGTGTTAGAAATACCGTAGCAAACACCTATTTTCATATCTGCCGATCGCCTGTTGGGGTTTAAAGAAGGCGATCGTCTGGCATATATCGTTGCTAGCACACGTCCCAGATTCTATGGGGTTAGAAATTGGAACATGCGACACAACGAAATTTAGAGACCTAAGTCTTTTAACTATGGATATAAAGAACAATACAACCTGGTTATCTTGGGCGG
The DNA here is from genome assembly GCA_034401795.1 of Chaetoderma sp. LZ-2023a. NCBI lineage: Eukaryota > Metazoa > Mollusca > Caudofoveata > Chaetodermatida > Chaetodermatidae > Chaetoderma > Chaetoderma sp. LZ-2023a. Next base: position 153,032,951 of record CM067373.1, read on the forward strand.
TATTCTCCATAGTCCTTAGTTATCCTTTCAGAACACACAAACTATCACTGATTAAAGACTTAGATTCTTTTAAAAAACACTAAAATCCTTAATGCGAAAAGCATGTATTGCACTTGTTGCTATGCAAACAAGAATGAGCTCTATGGTAAACGGGTACTCGGCAGTGGGGAGCCGGGTACCCGGTTCCCAGGAGTCGGTAAAGCTTTCTAAGTCTATAATCCTAGAGCCGCTGTCAGGGCCAGCTGTATATCAGAAGTAACAGAATGGTGAGTATTGATCGAAGGAGAAATTAATTTCATTAATCAACGATTGTGACAGACTATTGCCACGTTCGTGATTGACTTACCGGTAACGTCGTTGTGATTGTGACGTCAGCTAACAAGTGACATATTTGATTATGACATCAGATACGTAAGTGACAGATCAGATTCATCCATTCAAAGATCTGCTCTCATAAAACATTTAAACCTTTAACACTCTAATCAGCCAAAAATGCCTTTTGTTGTGGTCTTGAGAAATGTCCATTTGTAGACCAAGAGAAGACTATTTTTGAAAATTTACCACTGGAATGACTGGCTCGATAACCGAGCCAGTTATTCCAGTGGTAATTTTTCAAAAATAGTCTTCTCTTTCTCTGAAAATGGACATTTTCTATGAGAAAATTTTTTAAAACAAATTCAAGGGTTAAGGATGTCATTTGTCGGAAGGAACATACAATGAATTGATTTCAACTCTTTAATGGTCAAGTTGGACAAACCGGCCTATGGACTGGTCTTGAGAATTTTGTACTAACAACTTAGTCTAAGACTTGGATTCTTTTAGGAATGATGCTTGTTCTCTTTGCGAGATCAAACGTCTAAATGATCCAAGCTCTGAAAGTCGGCTCCTTTTATACTCTCGCCCAGATGGTCTTGAGGTATTTCGAAGAGGAGACACTTACAAATGAGATTTTCCTGTTTATCCGTCATAATCAACTATGTGACATGTAGGCTGATGTCATAATCAACGTGACATCATGTAGGCTGACACCATAATCAACTATGCGATGTGTATGCTGACATCATAATCAATTATGTGACGTGTAGGCTGGCATCATAATCAATTATGTGACATGTATGCTGACATCATAATCAATTATGTGATGTGTAGGCTGGCATCATAATCAATTATGTAACATGTAAGCTGATGTCATAATCAAATATGTAACATGTAAGCTGACGTCATAATCAACTATGGAATGTGTAGACTGATGTCACAATCAACTATGTGACGTGTAGGCTGATGTCATAATCAACTACATGATGTGTAGGCTGATGTCATAATCAACTACGTGACATGTACACTGACATCATAATCAACTATGTGACGTGTAGGCTGATGTCATAATCTACTATGTGATGTGTAGGCTGACGTCAATTCATGAACTAGATAAGCATCACGAATGCTTAATTGATGACAGACTATGCGTTGTTGTACGAATTGTATGTCTACTGTTTAATAAAGATGCAGTTGAATATTTTGAAACTAATTTGACTTGGCACTGTTGCTGCCATAGGCTATACATATTCAACAGATTACCTGTATAGTTTTCTGGAAATTTATAGTCATGGAGTTCAGGGATCGATCAATCCCAACACGGATGACGTGTGGGTGGAGCTTATCTAGCCATAGGCGGGGCATAGCTAAAAATGGATTCCTCCAGTGTACACTGAGTCAGTTATTCCAGTAGTACATTTAAAAAAATAGTCTTCTTGGCTTGCAAATGGACATTCGCTAAAACCCTTCAACACTCATATCAGCCAAAAATGGCTTCTGCAGTGGTCTTGAGAATTGTCGATTTGCAGACCAAGAATATTTTTGAAAATTTACCACAAACGTCTGGCTCGATAACCAAGCCAGCAATTCCAGTGGTAAATTTTCAAAAATAGTTTTCTCTTGGTCTGCAAATGGACATTTTCTAAGATTTGCTTGACAAATCTTGACCATAAAGCATTAACCTGTTAGGACTAGTGGGGACTGAACTGGCTTGCTTTAGCCAGTAGAGCTTTTGTCTGGAAGCTGTTATCACGCCACTCATTCCAGTGCTAGGAATTCAAAAATAGTTTTTAACCATCTGACCGCTTAGAATTTGCAGTTGACATTTTCCAAGGATTATATCTCTGAAACTGCTCAATATTTTGAAAACAATTTCACTAAAGGTTGTTGGTGGCTAAGTCAAATGGTTTTCAAAATATTCTGCAGGTTAAGAATTTTGCTCATTGAAATTATTGTCTGGTGGCTTTCAGCAGCAAGACAGTTAAAGGAGAGCGTGCTTTCAATCCATCTGTTACTGGATGAAAGATGTGGTATCACACGCATAGATGCATTTGAGTGTCAAGTACGTTCTCAAAAGGCATTTGCGCTCAAACGATAAAAATGATTTACCAAAACATGGTCCCCACGACACATTTAACACTTTCACCAATGAAATCCTGACACACAAATTTCAAAACAAACATATACAAAAGATGTTGATTATTTTGAAAATAATTTAACTGGAAGCAGCGTTTGCTACTTAAACAGCAATAACTTTCAGACAAATTAATTTCAAAATATTCAATAGATTTCTTGTACAGTTGCTTTGAAATTGACAAAGGTGGTTGTATCGGTAAAAAGTTAAACAATGCATCGTTAAGGTAAAGATTAAACTGTCAACTTAACCCTTTAATGGACAAGCCGGCCAAAAATAGCACCTGCAGTGGTCTTGACGAATGTCCATTTGCAGGTCAAGAGATATTCTTTCACCCGGTAAATTACCACCAGAATGACTGGTTCAATAACTGAGCTAAACCAGTCAGCTCCACGTCCAATTAGTTTCAAAATATTCAACACCTGTATAGTATAGTGACCTTGAAATTGAGATTCTGGGAATTCTGAATCTAAAAATGGATTCAAACATGCATACAATGTGAACACAGTTAAACTAAAAATAGGTGTGGCGGAAATAGGTCTCAATTCTAGTTTCTAACCCATGCTGGCTGCTATATAATCCTCAAATTTATTTCAATTTTTTCCTAGAAAATGTCTATTTGCAGACCAAGAAATTTACCACTGGCATGGGCCCGAGCCAGTCATTCAAGTTGGAAATTTTCAAACAGTCTTCTAGTCTGCAAATGGACATTTTATATGAGAAAATTTAAATTTTCTTTTAGAAATTTGAGGGTTAAACATAATTATCTCTGCATATTTATTACATGAAATTTATCGAAAACTAAATATCTTGAGAAATATTAATAGATTGCATGACTGATGATTGATAATATTTTTACAAAACAAGATTTAATTCAATAATTTTTTTAATGGATTGAATATAATATATTATATTACAATTTTTTTTAACGACACCGAGTAATATGTATGCAATTGGCAATGATGGTGTATGTGTGTGCATACGTGTGTCACTATATGGAAGAATAATACGGGTAATAAGATTATAACAATATTAATACAATAACAATATTATATTTTATATATTATATATAATCACAATTCAATGCTACCTGTATTAGCAATACAATACAGTGGTATTAAATGTACCAGTAATTTGAGCATTAAATATTTCTGCATCCGTACAATGTCAATATCTCTTTAAAAATAAATTTTTCTAAACATAAGGAATTTATCACATAAGGTCTTATGTTCAGAAGTCTAAATAAAAATTCTGTATTTTGTTTAGAGATAAATCGAATATTTTTTAACCAGCCCTAATTAAATAACACATTCACTTCTGAATGAAATAAAGGGACACCGATAGTTATTTTTAAATGTTGAAATTCCAAGAATCTCTATGTCAAGGTAAGATGGTGAATATTTTGAAGACTAATTTGACAGGAAGCTGTTGCTGCCATATGCAGCAACAGCTTCCAGTCAAATTAGTTTCAAAATACTCAAACGAATATTTTTTCAATCATCAAGGATTTTGATAATTTGACATTTCAGGTCCAACGGGTTAAAGAATTTATTACGGTATTAATCCTTTAATGACCAAGGTTTAAATAGAAAATTACAGTACTAAGTGAAGGTCCAGGCCAAGAGAAGAATTTTTGAAAATTTACAACCGGAATAACTGGCTGGGTTAATTAATGATGTGATAAATCTTCAAAAATTTCCTCTTTGTGTGCTAATGGATATAATATTCATCAAGACCATTTTCAGTTTGACCATTAAAGACCTTGGTCATGTTTCCGATCTCCATGATCTATGGAATTTATTCATTAACGAGTTACTGTCATTTATATCTGTCACACTCTCGGTTAGATCGATTTCCATCTCTTTACCCTTCAACTCCGGAGGTGATCTTGAACAGTTACAGCAGGCAAATGTATCTAAAACAACACGGTCATAGTGATTAGCATTTGTATGACATAATGTTATATAACAGCACTTGTTATGTTGCTGTTTTTCAGTCACGGTTCCGGCATCTGCGTTAAATGGAAATCGAGGTGAAAACAGTAGCCATCTGTATGCCTTGCCTGTGTGGTTTGGTGATAGAACGTAGAGATCGCGTTCGAGGAGTGTAGCCGCAGCATAAATTTCAGCTGTTGTCGCCCAAACTGCAGGCGCACGCATTTGCTTAATATGTGACGCAAAATCATCTGTATCTACAAATTGCTGAAATTCACTTGAAAATCTTTCCATTAAGTCAACAACAGAGAGTCGCAGTTCAAAGTGGTATTCTTGAGTTCTATAAATTTCCTTACTTAACGCACGAAAAAAGCAGTTACCATCTCCTTTTATATAATCTATCATCCGCCCATCAGTGCTAAGACTGCTATCTAGATATGTATAGATGTCATATCCAGGCGGTGTGTTTATCACCTCTGATCGACAAGCACAAGCCATGTCAGTATCAGACTTACACAGTTTGCCTGTTTTACATAAAACTTGAAATTTGTCTTGAGAACTGGCATTTTCTGGCAGTGAGTTATGTTTCCTTGATCGCGAACTTGATGAACTTGATGAACTTGATGGGTTACTGTTACCTTCATCATATGATGCACACCCTGCATAAGATGTACTGGTATCGAATGAATGCAAATTTTCTTTTGCTTTTAGCTTAGGTGATTTTTCTTTACTCACGTCTGAGTTTTTGGCATTGCAGTTCACATCATCATTAATGAAACAATCATCTGTACGTTTCAATGTAGCCGTGGCTTCTTTATTGACAGGAATCACAGGTGTTATTGTTCTTATCGTATTAGTAGTTACCTCTTTTTTCGTACCTCGTGAAACGCCACTTCCCATAGTACTGGATGATTGATAATACCAGTCACTATTATTTGTGGCGATATTCTGTCTGCTGCTTCGAATATGAATTGGCAATCTAGTTCTTTTAACATTCACTTTACGATGTCCATTATTATTTTCATTACTTTCCTGTGATTTATTCCATACTGAATCAGTACCTAAAGTGCAGTCGACACACGAATCAAAGTTACTGAATAAATAATCACCACACAAATCCTCCTGACATTCTGAAGAGTAATTATGGAACCAATTAACACAATCTAGATTTACTGGGTAGTTGTCAAAGGTTTTCAAGCCATCTACAGTAGGTGATATGTACATTTCTTCAAAGCTCTTTTTTCACAGATTTTTATGGCATTGTTATCTAACTTTTTCATACCGATTCATGCTTTTATTTTCTCATCTCCACTTTTACTATTTTTGTAAGTCGAACATGTACTGTATCTAGCCTGGCACTGTCCTGTGCTCTACGGAATTATGATATCATTGTTTCTGTTAGTCTACAGTACACTGACGTACTACGTCTACTGTCTACAGATAGTGATCACGGAAATTAATAACTTTTAACACGAAAACTGATACCAATTTATACAGTGATGGTCGTGACTGACACCAAGTAAACTGATGACTTCCTAAACAGCTGAATATGAATCACGCGTTACAGTCATTTTAACGAATTATGAAAAAGACAAATAATGTTTGTGATTAGTCATGGGTTTTTTTGGTAATGTTGATGTTTCTGGAATATGCCGGAAGTCTAACCACGTGACGTAAATAAAACGCGTCGTCGTGGTCACGGGAGAGTATAAAACGCGGGAAGGTGGAGCATTAGTACTGCGGCGAAAACCGTTTGTGCCGGTTATGCTTGGAATTCCGATCCAATTAAGAACCGGGTCGATCATCAAGATGTAAAAACCTGAGCTGCTCCATACGTCAGATGGTATGACTTTTCAAATAAAGCCCACATATGTGACCACTACATAGTAGATTTAACTATTAAAAAAAAAATGAACATAAATTTATACACGGGCACACTATAAGAATCATTTATCATGCATGCGCACACGGAATGCCAGTCAAGTCGTCCCATATCCCAACTCGTCCCATCTGGGAAAGTCAAGTCGTCCGAAAAGAATAAGTCAACTCGTCCGTATTTCCAAACGGACGAGTCGGTCTATTATTTTAGGACGAGTTGAATTTCCTAGATGGGACGAGTTGACTTTATAAAACGCGGCGGGTTGGTGATTGGGACGAGCTTACAATATTATCGGCCACTTGCCGAATTTGGTCCACTCTTCACCGCCCAATTGTATTAAGAGGCCACATATACCAATTATAATACCACTTGACATTGCTCTCCACTCTACACGGATCACTTTCATTAAGGGACTACATATGCCAAATTGATACCTCTTGTCAATGTAGTCCATCCAACACTGGCCACCATATTTATTGAACACTTACCAATTAATACGGCAATGCTACTTGTCAATGTGAATCACCCTATTCTGACCGCATGCATCTACCGACCACCTAGATGTCAATTGCCAACATTGACTAGCTGTATTAAGAGACCACTATACATTTAATGACCACCTAGATGTCAATGGACCTTTCCATTTTTAGCTATGCCCCGCCCATCACTAGCTAAGCTCCACCCACACCTCGCCATGTTGGGATTGATCGATCCTCGAATGCCCTAACCATCAATTTCTTGAAAACTATACAGGGAAGCTGTTGAATATTTTGTAACAGAATATTTATTAAATATACACCTGTGCAAAAGTTAAGCACCAGCAAAAACAATAGAACGTAGAAACATGATGGTACAACTAGGCTGCCATACTTTTTGTCCCCGCGTTAGCTGACATAATTCCAAGTACGAAATGCACATGCATGCATGCATGACTTCACGCCGCTTGATGTCCGTGCGTGGCGGGAAACAGCACACGTGTTCAGTTATGTAAAAGTCCAGTTTGAGGTGTAGAACATTACATACAGATTTAGGCGACAAGATTAGGAATTTTGTGTTCATGACCGTGGTTTATTTGTACAGAGAGAATTAGCTCTTGATTGTGAACCGCTATGGCAAGACGAAGGTTAAGTGATCGTGTGAAATGGCAAATCATAGGCATGCATACCACTGGTATGTCATGCAGAGAGATTGGCAGACAGCTGAACATTAACCATACTGTAATCAGTCGTTTGATTGCAAAACATGGGCAAACTAACGAGGTGAAGGACAGGCCTAGATCTGGAAGACCGAAGAAGACTACTGCCCATGATGATCGAGCCCTAGTACGCCTTGTTAGGAGATCTCCATTCACCAACAGCAGAGTGCTCAGCCAGCAATGGGAAACGCGCAATAGAGTGTCAATGTCTACCGTCAAAAGGCGACTGTATGCTGCTGGCATGAAAGCTAGGAGACCTGTCAGACGTCCTCTCCTCACTGCACACCACAAAGAGGAGCGTCTGAGGTGGTGTAACGAAAGAAGACACTGGAACATGAGATCCTGGAGACGGGTACACTGGTCCGATGAAAGTCGGCTCCTGCTTCATGCCACAGATGGTCGAACTCGTGTATGGAGGTCCAGACGCACGGCGTACGACCAACGTAACATCATGGAAGAAGTTCCATTTGGTGGAGGTTCCGTTATGATATGGGGGTGCATCTCATTTGATTGTAAGCTGGATCTGTTGACTGTACCTGGAACACTAAATGGACAAAGATATCAAGATTCCATACTGGATAGAGTTGTGGTCCCTAATTTTGTAAATCATGCACCTGGAACCCACCCTATATTCATGGATGACAACGCCCGACCACATTGTGCTAGAGCTGTGCATGAATACCTCCGCCAGAATGCCATCGAAACCCTACCATGGCCAGCAAGGAGCCCTGACATGAACCCTATTGAGCATATCTGGGACATTCTGGGAAACATGGTGAGAAGGAGGGATCCTCCTGTGCAGAACCTACAGGAATTAACAGACGCACTCCATCTTGAATGGCAACGAATACCACAATGGCGTATCAGTCGGTTGGTGACCAGCATGAGACGTCGTGTCCAGGCCGTCATCCAGGCACAAGGTGGATATACCCGGTATTAATAATGACAGTCTCAAACTCATGCACAGATGTTAAACTTCGAGAGGACGTCTGACAGGTCTCCTAGCTTTCATGCCCAATCCCATTGTACATGTATGTATGTATGTATGTATGTATGTATTTTTTTTATATTTTATTGACGCACTGGCAACGTGCGGCTTCAATTTCCATGTGCTAACTTAGCCGACAGTGCTGCACCCATTAGTTTAATTTGTTGATCACCATCTCCCGGTCGGGGGATCGAACCGTCATCCTGCAACTCCGCATAGCATCAGCAACCAGGCATCTTTCCACTGGACCACCGCACCAAGACTTAAAGTCAAGGATTGGCCGACCAGTTTTCACATGTCTGATATACTGACACACTGACGATTCATATGGGACTATCTGTGGATGCATCTGTCACAATCAATCCTAGGCTTTTTTTTTTTTTTTTACGCCTATTGTACTCTGACTCCAGCACGGCTCTGGCAGTATATGTATTTTTTTTATTTTATTGACGCACTGGCAACGTGCGGCTTCAATTTCCATGTGCTAACTTAGCCGACAGTGCTGCACCCGTTAGTTTAATTTGTTGATCACCATCTCCCGGTCGGGGGATCGAACCGTCATCCTGCAACTCCGCATAGCATCAGCAACCAGGCATCTTTCCACTGGACCACCGCACCAAGACTTAAAGTCAAGGATTGGCCGACCAGTTTTCACATGTCTGATATACTGACACACTGACGATTCATATGGGACTATCTGTGGATGCATCTGTCACAATCAATCCTAGGCTTTTTTTTTTTTTTTTTACGCCTATTGTACTCTGACTCCAGCACGGCTCTGGCAGTATATGTATTTTTTTTATTTTATTGACGCACTGGCAACGTGCGGCTTCAATTTCCATGTGCTAACTTAGCCGACAGTGCTGCACCCGTTAGTTTAATTTGTTGATCACCATCTCTCGGTCGGGGGATCGAACCGTCATCCTGCAACTCCGCATAGCATCAGCAACCAGGCATCTTTCCACTGGACCACCGCACCAAGACTTAAAGTCAAGGATTGGCCGACCAGTTTTCACATGTCTGATATACTGACACACTGACGATTCATATGGGACTATCTGTGGATGCATCTGTCACAATCAATCCTAGGCTTTTTTTTTTTTTTTTTTACGCCTATTGTACTCTGACTCCAGCACGGCTCTGGCAGTATATGTATTTTTATTTTATTGACGCACTGGCAACGTGCGGCTTCAATTTCCATGTGCTAACTTAGCCGACAGTGATGCACCCGTTAGTTTAATTTGTTGATCACCATCTCCCGGTCGGGGAATCGAACCGTCATCCTGCAACTCCGCATAGCATCAGCAACCAGGCATCTTTCCACTGGACCACCGCACCAAGACTTAAAGTCAAGGATTGGCCGACCAGTTTTCACATGTCTGATATACTGACACACTGACGATTCATATGGGACTATCTGTGGATGCATCTGTCACAATCAATGTGTATGTATGTATGTATGTATGTATGTATGTAAATTTCTATAGCGCCGATTCCGGACTAAACCGCTCAAAGGCGCTTTACAAAATTTAAAAATATGCTCTTGTGAAAATAAGTAAATATTTTAATTTTTCCAACAAATTCAGTCATTAAATGGTTGACATGCTTCCACCGGCTAAATAACTAATAAATGCATCCAATCTATCGATCAATCATATGACGTCATAATCAATTACATCATGAATGACGTATCTAAGTTCGACATGGAAGCTTAATTGATATTGTACCTTTGCTTTTTGTTCATCGTATAATTAATAATATAAATGATAATAAGTGTATATATAGTAATGTTGAATGGTGTATATAGTAATGCTGAATAATATGATAACAATAATTCTGTTCAAAATATTCAACAAGACATTTCTTATTTCGTGTTCATAATTCATGAATCCATTTCCTCACTCAATCATATGACGTCATAATCAATTACGCGACATGTATGTTTACGTTATAATCATGACGCCATGAATAATTCGATTAAGCCTGTCTTTAACGCTTAATAGTCTGACACGTTGTACGAAATGTCTTTGCTATTTAATAAACATACTGTTGAATATTTTGAAACTAATTTGACTTGTACGTGGTGTTGATGCCAGAGGCAGCATGGCAGCAACAGTACCCAGTCAAATTAGTTTCAAAATATTCAACAGACTACCTGTATAGTTTTCTGGAATTTGATAGTCATGGAGTTCCGAGATCCATCGATCGGCGGTGCTTAGGTAGAGATGGGCGGGGCATAGCTAAAACTGGAAAGGTCCATTGTAGTATCTACTACAGCTTTCTGTTTTTGATTTGGAAACATGTTACGTTATAATTCTGAGCTATAATGTATGTAGTTATTACGTTTTCTTCACGTCCGTCGGAGGTGGTATATCCGGCTGACTTTCTATTGTAAAGTAACGTTTCGACAATTTTTTTCTAACATAGTTAATTCATAATAGACACAATTCGTAAATACAAGTTACTTCGTATAGATGTGTTATTTAATGAAAGCCATTCAAACATTTATCCATCCGTAGTTCACCTGGAAATGGAATGTTTCATCACACCCGTGAGCTCGATCGTCGTCGCCACTCTTATATAAGGCAACGCTTATATCCATCCTCATCTGAGCCACCACGTGCCAGCAGATTGTGGTTGTAGGCTTTTGAATATTTTGAAACTAATTTGACTTGAATACGCCGCTATACTCATCAGGAAATTCCCTAAATCATAATAAATTTGTCATTTCCATAAGGAGTTAAGATAACCTGATAGTGTTAGAGAACCGCCATCCTTTTTTTCCAGTAGTAGTTCTCTACCAGAAAGGTGTTGCCATCTCTTAGTTAGTGAAAGGTGTAATAATAATAATAATAATAATAATAATAATAATAATAATAATAATAATTTATAGAAGGTAACATAGTCAGTTACAATAACTGGTTTGTCCTAGGGCCTTCTTTGCTGTATATCTATTATACATAAGATATACATGTATATACAATATTAAAGTACATATTTACAAACATGTTAAACTTTGTAGTTTTTATCATTATTTACAATTTTCTATATTTGGTGACACCTAGTTTTAATTGATCATGGTAACTGGTATTCATTTGGAGGATAGTATCACTGAATATCATTGCCGTCAAAGATTAAGCAATAGTTTTCAGCAGTGGTGTTGCTGCCCACATTACTCTTCCAGTTCTGATTATGGGCCATTGTTAATCTCTTGACTAAGTCTCTTAAAGAGCCACCCCACCATTCATTTTTTGCACGGCTTTCATGAAAAGTATTCCCAAAATCTTTAATAAATGGGCGACTTTGGTGATGTCGCAATTTATATATGTGGTCCATTAAGACAACCAATCACAACAACAAATGTATGTGGTCCACTAAGACAAGCAATCACAGGAATATTAAAAAAATCAATGAATAAACTGCGACCGTGGGAGTTCAAAATAAAATTCACAGTTTCGGTGCTAAGACAACTCCCACTAAGACGTGAAATAACACATGTTGATGTCGTTAGGGATAGTGCTTCTTGTACCATGGGAAGATGCCATCCTGTATGGGAAACAAATAATACTGATCCTTTAACTGCCATTAAGGCCACCGTGAAGTCTAAACTACTGACTCAAAGATATGATCTATATGGTGGGCATACATGAAATCGTGCCATAAACACAAATTGGCCTCTGTGCAACTCTGGAACTGAAAATACAGAACACTTCCTGTTACGGTGTCCCAGCATTGAGTCATTGCAAATGCCATTTATTAAGAAGATTAGCAACATACTTGTAGCAGGGTACCATCTCACTCTGAAAGATCACTTGGATGAGGAGTGTACCAAACTTATCATCATCATCATCATCATCATCATCATCGTATCATAGGATTTAAGCCTAAGGCTTTTGCTAGTTCCGGCTGTTACTAATAACGCAAATACTTTGCGATGCTTTATGAGAGAGGAAGCGATTTTTGCTTTACCGATTGTATAAATATATTCTGAGCTGCAGACTGATGCAATTCTGCACCCAATACTACAGCTCTTATTTAGTCAATGGTGTTTCCATAGCAAATTTTGAATGTAAAATTTCTGGATTTGGTATATTTACAAGTATACATCAGATTTGTGGACTTGTGTGGTTCCACAACTATTCCAGTAGTCTCTGTGCTGTTTGTATGTTATGTACAAAGTTTAAGAACATTTGTGCATTTTCCATCCCAGCCTATAGCAGAGTTGTTACCAAGCATAATCTTCTTTGATGTGCTTGAGGATGTGTGTAAGACCTGCAACCGCCAGCTGCATTGTGCCGCCTACAGAAGCCTCTTGACACAACACATGCTTTTCCTACAACAAACCGATTATTAGCCACCTTGTTCAGTTCAGTTCAGTTCATTTGAATATTCCTCCAAATATGGAGCACCTCCTTAGTATGACTGGACGTGCCATTTTTTGGTTACTTATTAGAAAAATCAGTTTCACAGTGTTTGATGGTGTTACCACGATGTTGTACATCGACTAGCCCATTCATGATTTTGTACATCATAGTGGCTTTGGTGACGTCCCTGCGTGATTTCAATGAGTCAAGTGAGCTTCGATACTAGAGCTGTGGCACTGCTTGTTCGACTGAAGTCATGGCATATTCTGCGAGCTGACCGTCATTGGACCATTTCAAGATCATTGATTGCAACTTGTTGATGTGGACTCAATACAGTGGATGCATATTCAAGGATTGGTCGAACAAGGCTTTTGTAGCACTGGCTATGCACTTTTGTTGGACACCCTTAAGGTTTCTGTACACAAAGGCACCCACTCTATTGGCTTTGGCAGCAGTCGATTGTATGTGTTTGCTCCAGCTTAATTTGTTTGTAAACATTGGCCCTAGGTATCCTGCACTGATGACACGTTCGAGGGTGTGACCATGTAGCTGGTAATTTGACACTATTGGTTTTTGGCGTTGGGTAACTGTGAGGGAGTGACACTTCTCAACATTGAAGTCTATCTGCCATACTTGCTCCCATTCATCTAGTTTAGTTAGATCTGACTGAAGGCAGTCAGCATCAGCTGTGCTAGCGATATTTGCATACAGGATGGTATCATCGGCGAAAGGACGGACCACAAAGTTGATGTTGTCACATAGGTCATTGATGTATATTAGGAATAAACTGGGACCTAGACGGTGTTGCCCACAACATCTGATTTTTGGGGGTCCCAAGGACCTCACTCTCTCAGATTTGGGGGTCCCACTGTAAAATATGGGGGTCCCATGGGGTCCTCATCTGAAATATGGGGTCCCATGTTTTTTCTTAAAATAAACACAACACATTGATCTAATTATAAAGCACTTTATTAAACATGTTGAAAGCACTAGTTATGACATTGTGTAAATACTGTTAATGTATATATATATAGAGATTATTAACTATGCATAGTTTATTAACCTTTAGCACTTAACACTTTTGGCCACTATTGTAGATCACCAAAATACCTATTTTTGAAAGTTTAACACTGGAATGACTGGCTCTAAACAGTGACAGTCTTCCAGTGATAAATTTTCAAAAATAGGTATTCTGTGATCTACAATGTTGGCTAAAATTTGTCTATTGAAATGGCCATTGTATATTTAACTAATAACATTTGAACTGCATGTCAATAAACAATAACTTAAAGCACTTTACTTGTTTGTTGCCTGATAAACCAACCAACCTATATTGACAACCTTGTATGATTAACATTTCCAAAGACCACTTTATCAAAGCATTAGTTTTTCTATAAAACCCTAACTTGACTTTGGACGAATTGATAAATTACGAGTAAGTTGGGCGAGTTTGCTCAAGGACGACTTGACCTACTTCGATATAATGCGCGCGTATTTCTTATAATGTAACTGGAATGACTAAATATAGTGGAATACATAGGCTAGGATCAGACAAAACAATAATTTATCAAAAATAATCTGTATAAATCAGATTAAAATGTGTAATTAGTGAAAATATATCAGCCAATAACTGGATATGTCTAATTCATAGGGAGTAACTATATAACGTGATTGCTGATTGGTTGAAGCAACTTCAACTTCAACTATGATGTAGTCTCCCTGGTTATCAGGGTAATGCTAAACTGGTTAGCCGCACCAACACCAAAATTAGTAGTTTTTGCTTTTGCTATGTACAGTTCTGTTAGTAGACTTAGCATAAAAGTTCATTTGTACATCTCTATTCACACTACTCTGCAATGACTATTTTCGTCTTTTGTGAAGGTAGTTAAGTTCGTGGGCTCTGTAGTGATGGGCTCTGTAACAGAGCCAGCGAGACATTACTTCTATCGTTTCCGAAATTGATGTACTGATGTTGTAGGTACTTCCTTCAGGGGTTGTTAGTGGATTCAGGTTCTGAGAATCGATGGCAAGTATTAGAAGCTGCTGTTCACTAAGTGTTGATTGGAGAAGGCTTTCCATATATCTCTTATAGCAGACTGCGCTTGGGTAGACATTTTTGCACTGAAAGAGAAAGTGAGCTAAGTCCTCTGGTTCAACTTGACATATAGGACAGCTATCTGATTCTCGCCCGCCAGTGATCTGTTTCTTGTGCTCTGTAGAGTGTAGCATCCAGTGAGAATCTTTGCTTTGATCGTAGCTCTTTGTACATCTCTTACATCTGATGAATTAGTCCAAATATGGTGTGAAATACCAATCTGACACTTTGCTATATATGGGTGCTGCAGAGTGCTCTTACTATGGGCTTCGTCGTGGAGTGAATTGGTCCAGAACGAGTTGGCATTACTACGAACTTTGGTACTCCATGTTAATTTCTCTACAGGATTCTCTAGAAGGCGGAGTGGACTGCCCAAATTGTACTTCTTGAATAAGGCAGCAACCATTGAAAACCAGCTCCTTTCTTTTGGTTGAGTCATGATGAGCTGACGATATGCTAGTTTTGCAATAGTAGAGTCTCGTTAACGCGCTATTGCTCCAAATAGAGTTAACCGCCTTAGCATCAATTTCTGCTTCTATGGGTTTAGCTCCTAGTAGAAGATATATGACTGCTTTCACACAGGTTTTCGGGAGATGCTGTATATATCTGAGAGTGATCCTGTGGAATAGTTCTAGGGCATCCATCTCCTTCTGCTTTATCCATATTGATTCGAGCCCATGTATATAGCAAGGTAGGATATAAGTAGTGTACAGTCTGTAGGCTACTGTTGGTGGAAGACCATTAAGTCTGTGTAAACCGATTCCCATGAGCATATATAGCGTACGTCGCCCTTTACTAATTCTATCACTGATAAATGATGACAGCTGACATGAAAGATTGATATTTCTGGTCAGACCTAAATGTGTGAACTCTTCGCAGACAGTAACTGGGTTTCCATTAATGCATAGATAACGCATTAGCGTGTATCCAATAAGGACGCTTATATTGGAGAGCTTTGAGCTATATGCTGTTTGGAAAAAATCTATATTTTAACGTATGCCTACCTGTAGATCAACGATATCGTTGAACATCGCTGCTGGGATGAGCTTTTTAGTTGAGAAATTGGGAACACCTACCGATCGAGTATTGTTAAACATTATAAACACTAATCCATCAGTCAATCAATCAGCCACTATTACTAAATAAAAGATGGCTTATAGCGTGTATTGACACCGTTATTCAAACAGCAATACAAAGACACCGCCGCTAATCCGTCAAATGACCATTCAAATGTAAAAGATATCACAATATCGTCCATATATTCCTCCATCCATTTAGATATTTTGATAAGTGAAAAGAAAAAAAATATTTTGCCTGTAAGTCGTTGCTGCTTTAGGCAAGTAGGCATGCGCAAATTAATTTCAAAATATTCAGCATATTAGTGATAACAACTTTGCAATCTGTCCAATGTTCTGAGCTGTGAAAGAGTTAAGACGCCCAGACACGTCTGTATACGTTTGATCAGTTGTATTGAATTTCTCAAGCGTGAGTTCCTCTAGAGGGAGATTCCGCTGTTATCCAATCAAATACTGACACGCCACACTGACGTTTAGCACAACTGACAGAAACATGGCGGGTATTTTTGCAATTTGAAGGCCAAACAAGGCGACTAACATCGGGCTTGTAAACTCATTATTTATAAAATGGAATACTAAGGATGATTTGGGGATTGTGTTTACAATTAAATGTGATGGTTGAATCTTATTTATGGGCATTAACAACTTTGAGTTGTGCAAGAAAACATACAACAAATCATAGTCTTAAACAACGCAGTAAGTTCGTTTTAATTGAACACACAATACTTTAGGTATATCTTTTAAAGTAAAAACATGCACAAATAAATATACACACACGATAATATAATCGATAATTAAGCACACGCAAAGTTATCAGTTTCCGTCACATTTTTTCACTGCGTCCCTCGTGCATCCTCGGGAACGCAGGGGGTTAATCTTTATGCATCCCTCTGCCATGTTTATGCGTATATACATGCAAAAGGATGCATAAGGGCAACTCTGGACCTAGAACTGAGCCCTGCGGAACGCCTGATGTCACCGCTCCAATTGCTGATGCTTGACCTTCAACTAATACTTGTTGTGTTCTGGAGTGAAGAAAATTGCCAATCCACTTTAGTGTCTTGCCACGGATGCCATAGTGTTCGAGCTTGACTAGGAGACATTGATGTGGAACCGTGTCGAAAGCCTTCGAGAAGTCCAGGAGGATGACATTGGTTTGTCCACCAGAGTCCAAGGTTGATGCTAGATCATCCACTGTCAGGATTAATTGAGTTTCACATGACCTCTTCTTTCTGAATCCATGTTGCGTGTCTGCAAGAATTTGATGGGTGTCGAGATGATGGCTTATTTCACTTCTAACAATATGTTCCAAGAGCTTGCAACATATGCTGTCTGTAATCTGAAGATGAGAAAGCAAGAGATTTTCTCCAACTTCACATACAGTGCTTCGTCCATACAGATATTTGAAGGTACAGAGTGGTGGTCTACATCTAATAGCGTCTGCAACAGTAGGTTTTTTATTGGTAATTATCACATCTTTGAACCCTTTTGACTCAATGACATTGAGAAAGCATCCCGGCTGCGTTGTTCGCACCGGTTGAAGCACAGGACACTCGAGGATGAAGTGCATTCTGTCCTCTGGGTCTGTGTGGCACAGTTTACATGTTGCATCAATATTGAATTGGTTTTGTCTTGCCTGATTTGCATGGAGCCAGTAAGTCCATGTGTGAGTACCTTAATTGGCTTTGATGGTGGCGTTACGCTGTTGATTATTGCTGGAAACCGGGGCTCTCCAGATCCACACGCGACTTCTGCTTCAAGCTACACCACAGACGATCTTGTATCCAGCCTGGCTAGTCCCAGTATATACTAGTCCAACCGAGAAAACATGGTATCACACTTAAACGACAAGAATCTTCACCTGTCTCAAATACGAAAGCCGGGATATGCAGAACAGGTATTGAAGTAACAAGAAGAAAAGTCAAGCAGAGAAGATTGTGAGAAAAATATACGGTGTAATAGAAGATTCAGCTTGTATGTCCTTTAAAAAGAACCACAATTCGGTCCATCATCGAGTGTATGTTAAGCTGTAAGAATTACATAATAGCTACTGTGTTTTTATTCTATTTTGTTTATATGTAATGTATTTCCGTGACATTGGCGATTTCCAAAAAGATTGGGTCACCCGCATTTGAAGTTTACCCTCCTATTTCATATTATTAGCATATTTCATATACTACTATATATATAATACACAAGGCGGTCAACGGGTGTATGACGATAACAGCCACCAGTAGGTCAATAACAGCCACCAGGTTATATCTTGACCTATTCCTATAGGCGTATTGCTCCTACTATTATTACCTATTGTATGTCTCACTATTATGCTATATTGTTGATAATTTAATGCTCAAATAAAGGTCCATTAGGAGACGATAGAAAAGGTTAATTTTGAAAATTTTTCATTGGAAATGACTGGCTTAGTTGATCGAGACACTCAGTCCAATGCTTAAATTTCCAAAAATAATCTTCAGTAAATGGATGTTTTCTATGAAAACTCATAATTTCCTGTGAACAAATTTAGATCAATGCTGGTTTCTAACTTAACTTCTTATTTCTAACTTATCGTTCCTATTCTTTTTCAGATGGCTAAGAGACGGTGGCATTGCTAAAGATCAGACCCTGTTTTTGTAATTTAATTTCTGTAATCCGGATGTTTGAAATCAAAAATACGTATGAATAGATTCAATAAAATCTGCTTGGTAATTTGGTATACTAACATGATTCGGAATCATTTTTATATGCGCAAAATTGAAAGCTGTGTTTGAATAAAAATAATTTCAAATGTAAGTGTACATTTAAGACATACAAATATTTGATTAAAAGTTAAATAGACATACTACGGGAAATGTGAATCTACAATGTTTGGAAAAGATCCATTAAAGAATTGAATCAATTTCGTCAAAAGGGATAGATCTGGAATGTATGCGATTGTACTGTACATAATTTAAAATGAGGAAAATAAATTTGAAAAACTTGAAAGAGAATTTGAATCTTACAAGTTTGTGTCTGTTTGACTCGAAAGACTAATACAGACTGATCAGCAATCTAACGCCAGTGGATGTCCAGCAAGTACATGTGCGTTTCTATTTGCTGAAGACGTTTCTGATAGCTGATTGGCTAGAGCAATGTTCATTGTATTTGTCGAGGATATTCAGCCCATTGTAATGGTTTCCTGCAATTAAATCTCCTAGCCCAGTTGATACAATGCTGTGGGTGCTAACAATTAAATAATCCCTGTTGTTTTTTTACGCCAAAAGTTAACCTTTCTCCCAATGAATGCCAGCAACATTTAACGCGCACATTGCGGTGGTTCAAACTGAATAACCTTTGTTGGCAGTCGTCGTAAAAGACCCCGTTCATATGTATGATGATAAGGTAGTTGGGTTTAAAAAAAAAAATAGTAGTGAATAATAAGCCTAATGCATAGCACCACCTACTATATCTACGGTGAACCAATTGAGGTTTCCTGATGTTGGTTAAAAAAACATGTGAAATAGCACCTGGTGGTTCAACCCGTATCTCGGATCACCTATTTTTACTCAAATTCACAGCAATAATAAACAGCACATCTCATGTCATAACCATATATGTGATGTACATAGTGAAATTATGCATCTACAAAGATGAACACATTTTAATTACCAACTAGAAACCGCAGTCATTTCGATGTATCAATAATAAGGGAGATTACTCCCGATAGGTTTAGTGACAATTGAAATAAACCATCCAGATTTATCTCCCTTATTATTGTTACATCAGACACGTAGGCCTTCTAATATATTAATTTTCAAGGTGTTTTTCTCTCCATCCCATGTAATAATATGTTTTTAGTTTCAAAATAACACCTGTTTACTTTCTTTCCACCCCCCCCCCACATTTGTTCCCTAGGCAGCAAAAGTGGATGATGAAGTAGTTGATGCCTTTGTAGATGATGATGTAGTCTAGTTCAACATCACCTACGAGATTGATGGTAGTATACATTAAATATGTACAACATATTATACAGGCATAGTTACAGCTGCTGCCACCACCACCACCGCCAGCACTGATGACAATCCTGTTATAAGATTAATAATCTGTGTTGCACATACAACTTACAGGCGTCCATAGTTAGAACCACCACCACCAGTAATGACAACCACGTTGTATTGATGAGGATAGTGTCTCGTATGCTTCTTGAAACCACACCTCACCTGATGTGTCCAAAGCATCTGTAGCAGAATATGAGGATGGCGAGACATCGTCAGACAATTGATTTGTCACAACGACCATTTTCAGGGCCAACATATGTGAGAGACCAGACAACATCGTCAGACATAAAATATATGTTGCACATATTACTAATTATCAATAACGCTTATGATAATGACAGGTTGTGTCTTGTGGGACTAGCTTAGTTTGTTTTTTGCCGGGATATTGCACACAGATGTGTTGCTGCAGGCATCAACTTGGCCTGATGATCGGGGCATGTTTGTGTGCGAGGATTTCGTCGAGACGAACTGGATTGGTCTTGGAGGACACTGCCTTGGGATCGTGTTTTACTGTCTATACAGACTGGCACGGCCACCTAGCTCCTCACCCATGTAAGATGTCGAGTCACCTCAGTATGCATATATTGTATGGAATTGCCAGGTATTGGTTGCGGGATGAAATGTTACCCAAGTGGGATGTTCACATTGGTCTAGTCATGTCTTCTTCTTCTTCTTTCTTCTTTTCGTTCGCTGATCATACCGCCAGTCCTGTAAGTGACTATCGACATGATGACTGAGTGTTGATTGTTATATAACTATGTTTATTATTATAATAGATATGTATTGTATTGACTGTGTAATGGTCCCTTGTGGACTTCTTATTACAATAAAGTTATACTACTGACGCATGTTAATATACTAGTTGAAGAAGAAAGGCACTTTCTGATGAATTGCCAATAAAGTATAATTGATTGAAATAAAATACAAACTAACGTAATTGCACACAAATGCATAACAATCAACATATGTCACGGCACCCAAATGCATGATACTGTGCGTGGCTCTCAATATACCTTTCCAGTTTATCCATCATATGACATCATAATCAACTACGCCATGAATGACGTAGATAAGTCGTCACGAATTTGTAATTGATGACGGACTAAGCGTTGTTGTACAAATTGTATGTCTTTACTAGGCCTATTTAATAAAGATTTTCTTGAATATTTTGAAACTAATTTGACTGGGCGCTGTTGCTGCCATAAGCAGCAACAGCACCCAGTCAAATTAGTTTCAAAATATTTAACAGCTTACCTGTATAGTTTTCTGGAAATCGATAGTCAGGTATTTCAGGGATCGATCGATCCCAACATGAGCAAGGTGTGGGTGGAGTTTAGCTAGAGGTGGGCGGGGCCTAGTTGAAACTGGAAAGGCCCATTATGCGTTCGTGATGTACTTGTCTAAGTCATTCATGACGTCATAATGATGGCATTGATTATGATGTCATTCTACATGTCACGTAGTTGATTACGACGTTGTGATGGATGGATAATGTGGAAAGGTCCATTCTAGACACAACCAAGCGGCCACGGAGAGATGATAGGCCTATACGCACGTCCGTCGTAGTCGTCATGATTTATATACATTCTTTGAATCATGATTTCCCAGAATCCCCTTTTCACGGTAACTATGGAGGTGAGCTGTTGAATGTTTTGGAACCAATTTGACTGGGTGCTGCTGCTTATTAAATAGTAAAGCTCTTCAATTCATACAGCTGAAGGACTTTTCATTGTTCCGGTTGGCTACGCCAGTCATTACGTATTACCCTACCAGTCGACTACCGTTAATTTCCGTGTATATTGCGCTATCGTGGATAGTGCGCACCCCTAAATTTGACCAAAATCGGCCTGAAAAAAACCTTCTTTCCGTGTATAGTGCGCAGTAAGATTGAGAGACATGTGAACGAAAACTGGTAACAAAAGAATCAATGACTTACTGCGTGTCGAATACGCTTTCCTTATAAAATCCCATTTGTGGCGTGCGTTACTCTGTTGTTTAATCACGGGAATATCATTTGCATACACTTTTAGCAAATATTTTGTATTAAACTTTATTGAACGATATAAAACGATATAAAAATACAAATATAATTTCCATCAGAACAGGTTAGAATCCGAATTTGATTTGAGCAGAGCTCATTAACATAAATGGTCGTTAGAACATAAAAAATCGGATATTTATTTTGTTTCAATTCATAAAATATGAGTTTTGTGCGCTGATACTCGAGAATAAAATCGATTTTAATTTTAAAAAACTCAAATCCATTTTGGCTCACTAATAGTGCCGGTAATTACTTTGATAACTATATCAAAGGCGAGCCCATGCGATTTTGTTCAATCAGATACGCAGTAGATGAGTGGTTTCAAGACTCGGTTCTCAGTCAGTGTAGTCAGGTGGTGGGGCGGGGTGGGTGGATTAACGCGGTCAGAAGTACAATAAACAAAGGTGATAGAGCTGACCGTCTGCCGTTTACAAAATCGACAGTGATCAATTGTGGGTATTGTTTGAGTGGGGGTGGGGTTTATATAATATATTATAGTATATCATCATCATAATATATTATAATATAGGGCAATAATCTAGTTTATTCCACGCATTGTTTATTAAATAAATTGAATTATCTTCAATTTGAAATGATTTTCTATTCTCATCCTTTCGTTTCTAGTTACTTTGTCATACGTTGACGGCTGTGACCTTTAACCTTAACCTGTCAATCATAATCATCCTGCCCGCCGATTGGTCAAAACATTGTGCCGTTTAGCACATATAAAACATTCCTTTCTATATCTATGTAAATGCTAGATCGCCTTGAAAAACATCGGCCCTATCATTATTTTTTTAACACATTTATGTCCGTATCTGTGTAGCAATCTATGGATTTTAAACATCTCTATGTTCAACTTGGGAAGACAAGAGTAACCTCCTCTTATATATATAACTTAGAACAAATTACAGGAAACAATGGCGTTGTAAAAAAGTTGAATGATGGTTTATTTGATCATTTTACAACACTATGATATTTAATAAAGGTATAACACAGTATTTAGACAGTAGTAAGGCATTTCAACGATCTATTAGTACCATTATAGACATGTTAGAATGCGATCGTTATTCCCGACTGATTCCCGATCCATAAAATCACATTTTCAGCTCTGAATTTTGTGATTCTGACGAAAAATTCTGAGGAAAAAAATGGGACAAATATTTATCCTTGTATATAGTGCGCAGGAGCTTTTTATAGCATGTAATTTGAGCAAAAAAGTGCGCAATATACACGGAATTTAACGGTACTTGATTATAACGGCAAGCCTCTTGCTAAAATATGTGCTCACTTATTACGTTATTCAACTCATAAATAAGTTAACAAATAATATAATTCTCACAGTAAAAACAAAATTATAATTTTAGATGATAAAATAACTAGACACAACACACTACACGCAGCGGCATCTGTTATCGGTCTACTGGCGGCTGTTTTCGGTCTACTGGCGGCTGTTTTCGACCGCATCTGTTATCGACTGTATTCGGTCAACGAAGATCACGGAAATACAGTACGCATGAGCAAAAACAATGCAAAAATCTTAGTTCTAAGCCTCTCCGTTCGGGATGATGGCGGCATATCGCTGCTATGAATCTTTTTAACTTTATTCAGATTTTTTCAAGCGAATCGTAAATGTTCCAGAAACCATTGGGGAAACACTGGCCGAGTTACGCTCCGCAACAAATTATTATATTAATAAATATTTTTTATCTAAAGATAAAATTTGAAAGATGAATCGTTAAATTAATAAATATATTTACTATTCTTAAATCATTCTATTTTCTTTAAGGACCGCAGGCTTTTAATTTTTTGACTACCCTCAACTGACTCTTTATCAGCCTCCAATATAGACTGGTTCCTGGCGAGACTTTTTCTTCTTTACATCGCGTTGTGGGAAATTTCAAATTTCCAGAGAAAATTTCAAATTTCAAAGGAAAATTAAAATATTTCAAGTTAAAATATAAAATTTAAACTGAAGTAAAATATTAAGTCATCTTGAATCTGAATCTGAATGCATATTGTTGATGATGGAGTGAAAGGTCCAACGATACTGGCATTCCGCAAACAGATACAGAGCGCCAGGGACCGGTCTAGCAGTGGCTAGTTTTTCCCCAATGGTTTCTGGAACATTTACAATTAGCTTAAAAAAAGTAATAAAGTTAATAAAATTTGTAGCAGCGATGCAAAACCAGCATCGATGTGTTAGACAGATATAATGGACATGATACGCCGCCATCATCCCGAGTGGAGAGGCTTAGAACTAAGATTTTTGCTTTTGGTTCATGCGTACTGATTTCCGTGATCTTCGTTGACCACCTTGTGTATTATATATATAGTAGTATATGAAATATGCTAATAATATGAAATAGGAGGGTAAACTTCAAATGCCTGTGATTGGATCAAGTTCGACTCTTAACCATAGTTAGCTATAGCTAACTAGAATACCAGTCAAACTTCAAATACTTAACTAGCTAGTCAACTATAGTCAACCGAGCACCCGAGCTCGGTTAAGATGGTTAGCCCGATATTTGGGTAAATTTCAAAGCGGACACCGATCGCTTGCCACGAATAAATGCATATAACGGTGTAAATATTGCACTAAATTGATTAGGTTTGTTGAAATTATGCTTTTCACTTCAAGAGTATATTTACCTCCCTAACACGCTTTGATATTTCCAGATATCGACTCACTCAATAAACACTCAGATTAAAAAAGTTAGGTGCCTCTACTGGGCAGGTAGTCAGATGACAGTCCGGCGGATGCCAGCCCCAACCTCGCGCATGCGCAGACTTGCACTTCCTCGTTTCCAATTTATTGGCAAAGAGACACATGCGTTAATTTTTCCCAAAGGTTTTCTGCTAGTTGTCGACACTTTCTGAAATTATTATCACCTGAGATTATGTCCGAGCATGGGAAGTTGCCAGAGGAGGGCCCGGGACCAAGTCACCAAGTGATTTCAACTACATATTTGTCTAATTTAGCGTTTTAGTCTCGATGTAATGTGTTTCTGGGACCTGCGATTAGACATGATAAGCGCCTAAAAACCTGTTTATTTCTATATGGCGCTATGAAATGCAAATTTCTCTTTGTGTTTGTGTCCACAGGTATCTATCTATGATTAAAAATGACAACACATCATCAGAGTGGTTGTTTTTCTCCACCTAGGTTCCATTTCCTACTAACATGTCAGGTAACAAAATCAAAATCTATGCCCAGTGAATTGGAGGTCTCGTAAGACAATCTTCTCACTTTGCCCTCTTGGTCCACTTCCCCCCCCCCTCCTTTTATGGTGGAGAGAGTTAAGAGGTCATAGAGATTGGTGGAGCTTCCAGTTCATCAGATCGGATGGTTTGTCTATGCTAAAGACGCAGGTATTCTAGTTATGATATTTGGCACTTCATTTTATTTGAAAATATTTCTGAAATCTGCTGCCAATCTATCATTGTTTATCTGATGTTTGCATAGTCTGCCTTTACTATCCTTTCCAGTTAATATGTTCTGGATATGAATACAATTCGTCCTTACACCTGGATGTTGTTTTCGAGTCGGAGTAACTTCTTATTTTTGAAGCTATGACGTCATAATCAGCCTTGCACCTTTATTAACAATTATAAAGTTTTGTCCAACACTGGTTTATCTGTTAGTTAGTGGTCTTTATGGCCACCAGTCCGCTTTCTTATTTTGGTTTTGAGTTACTAATTCATTAACTAAAATTCTCATTGTCTTCGGACCCTGTTTCTGTAATTTAATTTCTGTAATCCGGATGTTTGAAATCAAAAATACGTATGAATAGATTCAATAAAATCTGCTTGGTAATTTGGTATACTAACATGATTCGGAATCATTTTTGTATGCGCAAATGAGCAAAATTGACTACTGTATGTTTGAATAAAAATAATTTCAAATGTAAGTGTACATTTAAGACATACAAATATTTGATTAAATGTTAAATAGACATACTACGGAAAATGTGAATCTACACTGTTTGGAAAAGATCCATTAAAGAATTGAATCAATTTCGTCAAAAAGGATAGATTTGGAATGTAGGCTATTGTACTGTACAGAATTTAAAATGAGGAAAATAAATTTGAAAAACTTGAAAGAGAATTTAAATCTTACAAGTTTGCGTCTGTTTCTTATTTTGGTTTTGAGTTACTAATTCATTAACTAACATTCTCATTGTCTTCGTCTTCTGGCTTTTTTTAAAAGCCTGGTTGTCCTTCTTGTGGAAGGTTTCTTAAAGAGAGATTCACCCCTCATCTATGTTTTCAATGCAGTCCTTGTGGTCCATTGCTAAACTGTGACATCTGTAAAAAGTAGGGGGGGGGGTCGATCCAATGTCTGAATTTCTATCATTGCAGGCCAAGGAGAAGGCGTTAGAGAAGGAGAGACGAGCGTGGAAAGAGGGTCTTGGTAAGAAGGGTAAGAGGAAGGCCTCATCCACCATGGATATGGAGGCCTTCCATCTTGAGATGATGGGAGAGATGAAGAGGACAATAAAGGATTTGGTACCAGAGTTGCTTCGTGGCATGTTTCCTGGACCAAATCCTTTATTGTTGTCTTCTGCTCTGGAGCAGATATCTCCACCTCTTAATCGGTGCTCTTTAGGGAACAAGTTTTCGTCCAAGATTCAGAGGTGGCCCCATTAGAGGGGGCAGTCCACTATGAGGACACTGGCAGCAGGCTTGCCATGCTGGTTGTTCGTGAACAAGTGTCGCTGGAGCCTGGTTCTCGCTTATCGGGTTCCCAGGATTATCCGCACCCTACAGGTACCACTACCTCTTATGGTCCCTTTCCTGGCCAGACTGACCCGGAGTCTAACCTTTCTGGCCAGGAAGATGAGGATTATCTGTTGGGTTCTCCTTCTAACGCCATGGCCATGGAGATTGACGTACATGCACCTCTCGCGGGGAGCACGGGCGACATTTTACATGTACTACTCACGCAGGAGTAGCATTCATGGCGCAGAAGGTAGCCCAGGCTGGATCCGATGGCCCGCACTACCGCATAGCTCGGCTTGCCGATGGTGTAGCAGGTTCTGGACAGGGGCGTGATGTGGTAAATTTTTCCACACACAATACCACGGCGCCTGCTCCTGGTCAAGCCAGTCAGATTAACATGCCTGCTCTCTCGATCCTGCATGCTTTCTCTGGCCTGCCAGGAGTATTGGTTCGTCCAGCCACGTACACGCCTGCGATTGCTCAAGAGGATGACGAAGGCCCACGCCTTGTCCAGCATTCGTAGCTAGCCACAGAGGAAGACTGGTCTGACGCCATTAAGGCGTATGGACGTCTCGCGAAGGCCCGTCATGAGGTGGCGAAACGATGTCGCATCGTACCGGATGAGTATCAGAGGTACGGTGTGGTGTCTAAGCCGAGCGCGGATGACCGCGCTGCGCTAGACGAGGATACGCTGCCAGGCTCCCGGTCTGACACGGGAGCGCTGTGCACGAGCGCTTTGCGTTCGGCTAATACCGCGTTGCGCGATGCAGAGGAGAATTCGAGGGTGTCTATTGCAGTGCTTTCGCACGTCTCCCAGTTGTTACAGGGTTTAGTAACAGCATCCGCATTGTGCCAGCCTAGTCCGGTAACAGTCCAGAGAGCCATCCAGGATGGTATTAACCTGGCTCTGGATTGTTTAACCCGGTCTGTGACCAGGAGTGTCTTGTGCCCATCCCAGGACCTGTATAATAGGCTGCTGCGTATGCCTATGACAGGTCCTGGTCCTGGAGGTGAGGGATGTAAGTACCTCCAAGAGACGGTCACCCTGGTCAACAACCAGAGGGTGTTGCGCGAGTAATTTGAAGTACTCCGCAGAGAGCGCCTTCGCGCAGCTCCCCCTCTGTATCATCCCCTGCAGGTTCAAGGTGGCGGTGGCCAGGTCAGAGGCCAGCCACCAGCGCAGCCATAGCCACGCACGCTTCGGCCAGCAGCGAGGGGGCTGCAGGCTCCTCCAGCGCAGCCAGCCACCCGCACACCGAGGTGCATGCGGTGCGGGCCATGGCGTGCGAGGATGTGGTCGTGGTAATCGTACCTGAAGGGTCGGTTGCCACGGTAAGAACCTCTCCAGTGGTTCTGGACCAGGAGACAGCGCCGCTCTTGCGCTACTTATGTCCACCTCTCTCTCTCTCTAGGTGGTCCAGTGGGGGCCCGATTGGCCCACCACAAGCAAGAGTGAGAGCGGTTGACTCAGGACCGCTTAGTCTTGCGATGGTTTTCAGTCGGGTATCATCCCGACTGGATAACAGGCCCGCCATCGCAGCTGTCTCTGGTACCAATCTGGACTCAAAATCCAAGAGATCCAGATCAACGGTTGTGTATAGAGGAGGAAATAAATTCCCTCATACTAAAAGGAGCAATTCAACCGGCACAAAAATTCCCAGGCTTCTATTCAACCGTGTTCCTTGTGACAAAGAGCCCTCGAGGGTGGAGACCAATTCTCAACCTCAAGCCATTGAACAAGTTCATAGACACATAGTTTCAAAATGGAGACAGTGAAAACGGTGTTGGCAGGGTTGGAGAAGGGAATGTGGACGGCATCAATAGAACTGAAGGATGCTTATTTCCACATTCCAATAGTGAGGAGTTTTCGTCGCTTCCTGAGGTTCGCATTCCAGGGCCGACAGTTGGAATTCAGGGTTTTACCCTTTGGAATTTCGACGGCTCCTCGGGTCTTCACCAGGGTGGTTCTTGCTATAACAGCATACATCCGCAGGAGAAGCATAGCAGTCCACACGTACATAGACGACTGGCTGTTAAAAGCACACAATCAGGAAAGTCTATAGGTTTGAAAACTCTCACAGACTTAGGCTGGATAATCAACTTTCAAAAATCAGAGCTAACTCCATCCCAGAAGTTTGTTTACCTGGGAATGTTCTTCGATCTAGAGATAGGATATGTGTATCCTACTCATGAGAGGGTACAAGTACTCTTCTCATTAATACAGTCAGTTTGCAACAGTCGTCATGTCCTGGCACGGGTTTACTTGAGACTGCTGGGGTTGATGGTTTCTCTGGAACCAGTCATTCCTCAGGTGGCCTTATGCAGGCAGCCTATCCAGTTATTTCTCATGACTCAGTGAACCCAGAGTACAGGATCACTGGATTCGAATGTGGCAGTGTTGGAGCCTCTTATTCATCACCTTCAGTGGTGGATGAAGATAGAGACAACTCAACAGTAGTGACTTACATAAAGCGCCAGGGCGGAACGAAGTCGCCCAGTCTGTATGATGACTTGGAAATTGCTTTGCTGGTGCCTGGATCAGAGGATCACCTTGAAAGCAGTTCATATTCTGGGAGGGTTAAATCTGTTAGCAGACTCATTACGCCAAAGGATGAGTGTTTTACCTACAGAATGGCAACTAAATCAATGTGTGGCAGATCGTCTGTTCAACCACTGGGGGAAACCCAACATAGATTTATTCGCAACGAAGAAGAATACGAAGATGACGACGTATGTCTCTCCGATTCCAGATCCGAGCACTATTGCAACAGATGCGTTAGCTATCAGCTGGGTGGGAATGTATGCATACACATTCCCTCCAGCAATCCTGATTCCAAAAATCCTTCAGAAAATCAGACAGGAGGAGTGCCAAGTGCTTCTGATCACCCCAAATTGGCCAAGCCGATCATGGTATACGGATCTGCTGGATCGTCTGGTCTGCAATCCGGTTCCTCTGCCTCTGATGGACAATATTATCTTTCAGGGCAAGGCCCTTCACAACAATCCGTCAATGTTCAGATTGACTGCGTGGATGTTGTCAAGGAATCTAGAATTAAGGAGGGTTTTTCTGAGCAAGCAGCCATGTTCATGGCAAAAGCCAGAAGGGGGGTCACCCTCCAGAGCATATAATTATAAAATCAACAGATTTGCAGAATAGTGCTCAAAAAGATGTATTAATCCAATGGATTCATCTATTCAGGTAGTAGCCAATTTCCTCTGTCACCTGTATTATGCATATAGCCTCAAGCCTAACTCTGTTGGTGGCTATAAGTCAGCTTTAATAACAGTTATCCCTTGCTTGGCTAATAGGGGAAGTGATGAAGTAAGTACATTAAATACTTTAATTAAAGGCATGGGCAATCTAAGACCAAGGAATTCCCCAGTGATTCCATCTTGGAGTTTATCTCTAGTGCTTCAGGTACTAGCTGATAAGCCATTTGAACCACTAAGTTCTATTTCTATGAAAATGTTGACACTTAAAACTGTATTTTTAATTGCTGTGGCCTCGGCAAGTCAGAGAAGTGAAATTCATACTGTATCAGCCGAGGCAGACCATTATGTGGTTACAGGGGAAGGCCTTAAGCTTCTACCTAGGATAAATTTCATGACTAAAAACCAGTCTGAAATATCCAGGTCAACTCATATTTTTACCTGCTTTGACTAGATATGATCCTACTTCAAAAGCATGGTGTCCAGCTTTAAACCGGTACAAACAGTGTACTCGGGAATGGCGGACGGCCCCAACAGCGTTACGGTTGTCATATATTGAACCCCATGGCAGGGTGTCAAAGGACACCATTTCCAGGTCGATTGTAGAATGTATTCAGTTTTGTCATAAATCCGCCACGGGTAAACAAGTTGACATCCTAAGGCTCACAGTGTTCGTGGCATAGTGGCTTCCGCTGCCCTTTTTAATGGGGTTCCTGTGGATGACATTATGTCAGTAGCCCAGTGGCACTGTGAGTTAAGTTTCACAGACCATTATCTCTGTGACACCTCGAATCATCTCGCCGTATCGATTTTGAAAAAATAATTTAGGTGTACATAGTTTGATGAGGTTCTCTCATTTTTTGCATATTTCACAATTTATCAATGGCAACAACCACTTATCTGGACTGCATCAGCCCTCACCAATGGGAAGATGATGACAGCAGCTAACGTTTCACAAGGTCAGTCTTGTTGTTGTGTTGTTCATTGTTAATTGTGTTGTCATGTGACCCTTTGTAATTAACATGGTGATGGTATGTGTTTTATGTGGTTCATTCCTGAGAGTATACGAAAATGGAGCCTTTTCATTTAATGTCCTATAGTACATGGCACTTGTACGTAGAGAGCGTATGGGACATTGAGGTCATTTTGTCTTCCTCCCAAGAAAGGGGGGGGGGGGGGGTGTGGATAGCGCATATGACATATGGTCTCGGTTGTGTTATCCGATGTTCAAATCTATTCCTGGTTGTGTTTTCACTCAATTTCAGAAGAAACGCAGAAAAGCGCATAGGGAAGAGCTGGTCTTTTGACCTCGCCTCTCTCCCGCCGAATTCTCTGACGAATTCTGGCAATATCAAAGAGTGTTATGGAGGTAAGTATACTCTTGAAGTGAAATAAACGCAATCACAGATTTCTTTTTTCACGAGAGTTGATACTTACCTCCCTAACACGGCCCCAGCCTCTCCGCCCCACAGAGGCTCTGTCTTCAGGCCTTCTTAAAGTTGCATAGTGTCAGCCAATAAATTAGTCAGAGGAAGTGCTAGTCTGCGCATGCGCGAGGTTGGGGCTGGCATCCACCGGACTGTCATCTGACTACCTGCCCAGTAGGGGTACCTAGCTTTTTTAATTTGAGTGTTTATTGAGTGAAAGTCAATATTTGGAAATATCAAAGAGTGTTAGGGAGATAAGTATCAACTCTCGGGAAAAAAGAAATCCATGATTTCATTTATTCCCATTGTATGCCAATGTTCCCATGCCCCTACTCCTTCCCACTTTATGTGATATGGACGCTTTTTGACGTCTTAGCGGACAAAAATAACCCATTTTCGTAGGTCATCAAAACAGATGACAGAAAGGGTTAATGGAGACCTGGCTCTAACTTTTCCCCAATAGTAATTCAATGGGGAATCGGGAACCAACGAACTATAGTTAACTATTCAGTGTTCAGCTTGGCACAGCGACTGCGCATGTTCAGGCACAGACTTGGCTGTTACAAATTATTAGACAATAGATTAGCCAACTAACCTTTTTCTTAGTCAAATCTGAACTATTTTTTATTTTAGCTAGTGTTCCAATGTCTACAGTTCATCCCATCAGGTAACCCTTTCTAGGCTGGGGCAGCCATTTTTTATATATTGAAAAATAATTACCAAATCTGGCAGACTTATACTATGGCATCATTAAAGTAAAAATCCACAAACTTTTTCAAGCTGTGACTTTGTTTCATTTTATTCAATTTTTATACCCCACCAAAAAATTTGGCGGGATATGAATATGATGTAATGGTGCCATCCATCCGGGTGGGTGGGCGGTCGGTTGGGCAGGCAGCAGAGTGGTTTCCGGATGATAACTCTGTTACCGTTTATCTGATCGCTTTGAAACTTCATAGAGTGGTTGGACTAGGTCTGGGGAAGAAATCTATCGAAATCGATGATGCTCTGAAATCCAAGAAAGCTGCCAGCCACAGGTGACCATCTTGAAAATTGGTTTCCGGATGATAACTCCATTACCGTTTATCGGATCACTTTGAAACTTCAGAGTGTTTGGACTAGGTCTGAGGAAGAAAGTTATCGAAATTGACAATGATCCGAAATCCAAAGTGGCCACCAGCCGCCGGTGGCCATCTTGAAAATTGGTTTCCAGATGATAACTGTGTTATCGTTTATCGGATCGCTATGAAACTTCATAGGGTGGTTCGACTACCTCTGGTGAAGAAACCTATCTAGATTGACAATGATCCGAAATCCAAGGTGGCCACCAGCCACCGGTGACCATCTTGAAAATTGGTTTCCAGATGATAACTCCGTTACCATTTATCGGATCGCTTTGAAACTTCATAGAGTGGTTGAACTAGGTCTGAGGAAGAAACTTATTGAAATCGACACTGATCTGAAATCCAAGATGGCCACCAGTCAGTGGCAGCCATCTTGAAAGTTGGTTTCCGGAGGATACCTCCTTGACCGTTTAGCGGATCGCTCTGACACTTCATATGGATTACTGGTCTGATGGGTCTGAGGGAGAAATAAATATTTTCTGATAGCTGTCATTCATTAGTTTGTCATCATGGCGGGGTATTATGCGCCATTTGCGGAGCTCTTGTTAAATCAAAGTATTAGTTTTTTTCCAGCAACTCCATCTTCAACAAGAAAGCTGTTGATTACTTTGAAAATAATTATACTGGAAGTTGTTGCTTCCTAAGGCAACAGCAGCATCCAATAAAATTAATTTTAAAATATTTAATAGAGTATGTCATGTAAGTGTAAGAGAAAATATGAGAGATATTATTATTAAACATTAATTTTGCAATGTGTATGGACATTTGAAAGTAAGAATTTATCAGAAATGGACAGAAGTAATTTGAAAAGTATTTGAAAATACTTAAATACATTGGAAAAGTATTTAAATACAAATACAAATACCTTTGCCTCAAATACTTGTCAAATAAAAATATTTTCAAATACCTGGAAAATTAATTTAAAATACTTCAAAACTACTTTTGTATTTGACCCCAGCCCTGATCACTATTGGTGGATCCTACGTTGTTTTATATTTTTCGGTCCCCACAAAGTGGTCTTTACTTGCTACCAGTTCCCAAAGTCCAATCTTAGTTAATTATATTCAAGGATATGTAAAAGAAACCCTTACATCTCTCTGCCCTTGGACTTCTGTTCCAGAGGCTTTCTCACGGATGCAACATCTTAATGTAGGCTAATACTGTAGATGTTCAAGTTAGCTAGGGATGTCACAGGAGAGTAGGCTTGTGCGATTATTGTGTTGAATGATCGCGATCGATTATTAGAAAATAATCGGTGTTACTCAATTAATCAGCTTGGATACAAATTACCAAGATATAACAACAAAAGAATACCAATGACGAAAATTACAAAGGTGTTTAAAAAAGTCCATTTCCAGGACAATAGAAGACTATTTTTGAAAATGTATCACTGAAATGCCAGTAATACATTTTCAAAAATAGTCTTCATGACCGATCGCATTAAAAAGTAATTGAAAGTTAGGCTTTTAAATATTTTATGCAATAGAAAATATTCACGATTATTCGATTATTTAATTTTCAATCATATAAATTCACGATTTAAAACATAATCGCAATTTTCGATTTAATCACTTAATCGCGCAAGCCTACTGGAGGGCTCTCAAAATATTTGAAAATTTTAAAGTTGACTGCTTAGCCTTTTCCCTGCTTTCTCTAATGGTAAAGAATTTGTTTATTCAAACCATTCTCTATCCTTAACAGGAGCAAGGATCTATGTATGAAAATTCTTGATACAGTCCTGATTATTCTCCAGATTGTGGAATAATACATTAGATTGTTATTCCTTAACTGACTATCTCCCCAAAAGAAAATGACGTCATAATCTTTTAATTATTTACTTCATTCATTTAAGTAATTATTTTAATTATTATTTGACCAAGCAACTTGCTTTCTGCAATATCGAGGCGTGTACAAACAATGACAAATGGGTTGGCAGATTTTCACCAAATGTGGCTGGAAGGATCTTATGGCGGTAGGTTCCAGAACATCTATTCTGAATTTTGATTGGGCTTGATGGCAGCCATCTTGGATATTCCGCAAATTATCCACAGAAATGTTTTTTCCAAACCCTTTAAAATGCTACTCCTTAATCAATGGCCCTATTTCAACGAAGCCTGGGTGGAACCATCCTACTATGTCGGTAGGCTTATCAAACATATCAAACGAGAATCTTGATTGATCAACCTTTTGGTGGCCATCTTAAATTTTCTGAAAATTATCCAGAAATTTTTTTAGACATCTACCTAAGCAACTTGGCAGATTTTAACTAAATTTGGATGGAAATAGGACGAATCCTTAGCTGTTCCATTTTGGTCAGTTCTGATTCTGATCTGATGTCTACAAATTCAATGCTCAAGGTCGATTTCTTAGTTCAGGTCTATAATTCAGTTCTATTTGGTATCTTCTGATGACTGGTCAAATTTACAAACCAGTTTGCTCAGAATTTTATTTTTTCTGTGTCTAAGGATCTTGCTGAGTGAGAATCTCTGGCATAGAAATCACTGTTAGAAGGCAACATTCAGTTTTTCTTCTCTCGATTGTCGTCTTATCTATTGCCATGCTTCACTTTATCAAATGGAGACTTTCCAAGTAGGGGTTTTAACTCCTTAACACTCATTTCAGCCAAGAGAAGACTATTTTTGAAAATTTACCACTAAAATGACTGGCTCGATAACCGAGCCAGTCATTCCAGTGGTAAATTTTCAAAAATAGTCTTCTTGGTTTGCAAATGGATATTTTCTATGAGAAAATCGAAATTTCCTGCAACAAATTTTAGGGTTAAAGGGTTACGGTTTCTTCTTCAGACATAAAGCCGCATTCATATTTCTCAAAGACAAATTCTCTGTGATTAAGTCCAATTTTTTAATGGTACCTTTAAGCCACGGCATTCTCTCAGTTTTTCTTCAAGATGAAGTTCAGTACCCTGTATAAATCATCCTATATATCGCTAGAATTGGAGTAAATTTCTCTATCTTCAGGTATGACCACTATTTGATTAGCTTTCTTTTCCTAGGTTATGCTTAAGGCCGTATGTTTGGCGATCATATTACAATCTTGATTTAGACATCGTGAGTACATGTAGGTTCTAGAATCTGTTTTCTTTGTTGTTCGTACCCAATGTCGATCTTCAGACTCTTTCTTGGTCCAAGAGAGATATCCTCTGAAGAAATGTTTTATAAAAATATAAATACCAGCTGGATAATATAAATGCTTTGTTTATGCTGTGCTACTAGTAGTAAATAAATGTTGCTTTAAAATGGTATCTTACATGCAATTTGTCATTCAAATCTAATGATGTCATAATGAATAATGTCACATATAGATGACATCACAATTAATTGTGTCATGAATGCTGTATCTAATTCAGTCATAAATGCTTAATAGTCTGTCAAGTTTTTCAAATTATGTCTTATATATTATTTAATAAACAATCTGTTGAATATTTTGATACTAATTTAACTGGGCGCTGTTGCTGTCATAGGCAGCAACAGTACTCAGTTAAATTAGTTTCAAAATATTCATCAGCTTAGCTGTATATTTTTCTGGAAGTTGACTATCTGAGTTCATGGTTTGATCATTCCCAACACAGGCAAAGCGTGGGTGTGGCATAGCTAAGTATGGATTCATCCATTGGAATTCTTTATTTTCAGAAGCATGGCTCTTTTTGGCGTGAAGACCACAGGTTGTGTTACTCTGCTAATACTGCTAGCAGCAATCTTCTACAGAAAGCGTGCTGACTTCATCTCACAAGAGCGCCTACATGACATTCTCTCTGGTTTACTTCGCGCTGAGCGCAAGGTTTCGTCTTCTGCATCACGTGTCGCCCTGGGATTTGGTGGCTGTGTTGATGTGCTGGTGGATGCCCTTGATCTGTTTCATCGTCTAGATTCTGTGCCGCCAGAGACGGCTGAACATGTGGATCGAGTGGAGAGCATGGAGGAACTGGAAAAATTGTTTGCTTACTTCTTTCAACATGGTGCCGCTGCAGAGTAAGAAATAATAAATAGGGTACCGTACCGGGTATCTGAAATGGGCTTGTGCGATTATTGCTTTGTGTAATCGTGATTGATTATTTACGAATAATCGTGATTACTCGATTAATCAGCGTGAGCACTATTTACGCAGACATAGCAAAAAAGCATATCAACGATGAAAGCTGCAATATGGTGCTTAGAAAAGTCCATTTGCAGGCCAAGACTATTTTTGAAAATGTATCACTGAAATGCCTGGCTCGAGTCTCAAGCCAATCATTTCAGTGATACATTTTCAAAAATGTTTAATTGTATAAATTCACAATTTAAAAAAATAATTGTGAGTTTTCGATTTAATCGTGTAATGGCACAAGTCTATTCTGAAATGATGGTGGGGGGGTCCCCCATTTCATAGCACTGTGAAAGTTGACGAAGTTGATAATAGAAATATAAAATGGGACTGCTAAACTGATATTTTTAGAAATTTACCAAGAACGTCGATCCCTGAAACCCGTTTGAATACACCATTTTGTGCTGTTTATTTTCGTCGCTTGTGACACATCACTTCACTAAGACTTCTGATCAATGCACACCAAAAATGATAAAAAACAAAACATTGTTATTTATGACTTGAAATTACGTTTAATTCAATACAAATTTTAAAATTTCTGCGCCTGTGATGCTAATTTACAAACGTATTTCATAAGTAGGTAGTGTATATATTACAAATTTAAATCAACAACATAACATACATGTATACAATCGTATTCACATTTTCACTGTCATCGCTGGAAAACATTTGCGGTGTCGCAGGCCTGCAGGATTATTACATGCTATCTAACCTATGAAAATATTTCTTAGCATTATTGTAACCAAAGAAAATCTTTCGTTGAATATTACACATGTGTTCATATCGAGTGACTTCAGAAATATTAAGCGGGGTGAAAATTGGGTTTGTATGATAATTACCAATATCTCATCTATTTTATGGCGGGGTTAAAATTAACATGACCCGCTAGCCCGAGGCTAGTAGAAATTTATCAGGTCTAGTACTATTACTGTGGGATGGTACCATTGGGAGTAGGATGCCTTAAGCAGCAATAACAGCTTCAAGGCAAATTAGTTTCAAAGGATTCAACTATTAAATAGTAAAGACATACAATTCGTACAGCACTTAGTCTGTCATCAATTAAGCGTTTGTGACGAACTGATCTATGTCATTCATGACATCATTAATTATGATGTCATCCTCCACGTCATGTTGATTATGATGTCATATGATTGATGGATAAACTGGAAAGGTCCATTCAGATTGAAATGGATTAAATTTATTTAACAATTTAACGTTTTGAACCCTGGAATTCCAGTGTCTAAACTATAAGACAACCATACAGGTAAGCTGAATCTTTAGAAATAAATTTGACCTGGATGTTCCCAGTCAAATTCTTTTCAAAATATTTAACAGCTATTTACATCAGAAAGATATTGTCAAGTGTGATTCTTATTTCCAAAATAATATGGATAATATTGGCTATTAATTCTGACAGTATGGATAATATTGGCTAGTAATTCCGATAGTTTTCTGTAAAACTTTGCAGTTTTGAAATCGGGCCTTGATTGGAGACCTGTAAAATGGGTCTGGAAATTTATAAATTGCATCTGGAAATGATATGGGAAATGGATGGAATTGTATTCTGCAGGTCTAAGGTTTATAACCCCTGTGCGACTCATAATCGGGTTGTATCATTTATAGGTGAGATGATTTAGGTGCGCTAAGAATGATGTACAGTACATCTCATAAATAAGTTCAAATGCTTCCAAAACAAATACGGAAACATGTTAGTTAGTAAGAAATGTTCTGTCGACTATTAAGCAGCAATCTCTTCCAATCTTCTTCTTCTTTTCGTTCGCTGATCATACCGCCAGTCCTGTAAGTGACTATCGACATGATCATAAGCGTTAAGTGCATGGATCCATGGTTTATTAGAGTGCGCCGTGTGGCCTGGAACCTCCGTCTTCAGCACTCGAGGTTTCTGTCAGGGTTACCTCACCCGTACCTCCTTTAGTCGCCTCTTACGACACGCAGAGGATACGGAAGGTGTATTCTAATCCCCACCTACAGGGCGATCTCTTCCAATCAAATGGATCTTTCCAATGTATCCATCAATCATATGACATCATAATCAACTATGTGACGTGTAAGATGCTGTCATAATCAATAATGCAATAATACTGAATAAGCATTGTGTGAATTGTATGTCTTTGTTATTAGGGCCCCGCATCTGTCAGTCAGTCGGTCTCCGTCCGCAAAATCTCGTAAACAGCATATCATACAGAACCGCTTAAGATATTTTAATGAAACTTGGTATATGCCTCAGTTTAGATACGCAGATGTGCCTTTTGAAGGATTCATCATTATTGGTCCAATATTTTGCATGAAAATGGGCTTTTTAATGCAAAAACTCATGATTTTTGTCAATTTTCTCGTAAACACCATATCATACAGAATCGCTTAAAATAATTTAATGAAACTTGGTGTATGCCTCAGTTATGATACGCAGATGTGCCTTTTGAAGGATTCACCTTTATCGGTCCAAGATTTTGGGTGAAAATGGGCTTTTTAATGCAAAAACTCACAATTTTTGTAAATTTTCTCGTAAACACCATATCATTCAGAATTACTTAAAATAATTTAATGAAACTTGGCAGGTGTCTTCTTTATGTGAAAATGGACTTGCCCTATAGTAATCACCGCAGCTGTCTTTCCATCCATTTGTCTGTTGTCTGTCTGTCCTTCCACAAAATCTTGTAAACAGTATATCATACAGAACCGCTTAAGATATTTTAATGATACTTGTTATATGCCTCAGTTTATAATAATAATAATAATAATAATAATAATAATAATAATAATCGTTCTTTATTGAGGGTAAATCATCAACATGTGATCTTCCTGAGGCCCTCAGGGAACAGCAACAACAATAATAAGTATATACAGGCTAATAAATATACATATACATACACTCTTTCCAAACACACACTCACACACGCTCAGTCATACAGGGCACACACAAGCAGATGTAAGCAAACGGACAAATAGGCGATCACGCATACAAATACACGCAGTCACGCCCTTGCACACACGCATGCATACTCACGCGCGCACTGGCATATGCAGGCATGCACGTACACACACCCGTACATACGCACGCGCATACACACGCTTACACGCACTCGCACATTATATGCACACGTGTACACACACACGCGTGTACACACACACACACGGGCGCACGCACGCGCATACACGCACGCACACACACAAATCACACACATACTCAGCTGATTATGTACAATTATATACATCTATATACAAGACATAGAGGTAGACCTATTTCCAAGTTTATACAAAATCGTTTATATGGTATTTAAAACAATCAAATATTTTAATTCTAATTTGACTTAAAGCCGTTGCTACTCGATGCTTTACCAACTTTCAGTCAAATTATCCTTAATGCATTTGACCATTTATTGTAGTTAATTTAATCACTGGATAAATTAGCTCCACTTTGACTGACTGATTTGCCACTCAAGGCGGCAGCATCAGTCAGTCAAATTATCGTCGATTTACCCAACAGCTCATTACATTTAACCATTTACCGCCTATATTTATTTAAGAAAATCTAAATTTCCTCATAAGAATATCTATTTATAGACAACGAGAAGACAATTTCTGAGGATTTGTCACCGGCATAACTGATCCGTTTACCGAGCCAGTAATACCAGTGGTGAATTCTCAAAAAACACTCTTCTCTCAGTCTGCAAATTGCCATTCTTCAAGACCATTACAGAGTCCGTTTTGGGCTATCACTATTATTATTGTTTCGTGTTTATATGATCATGAAGATTAGATTTAAATGAGGATAGGGTTGACGAACGCGTAACAGTTGAAGGTAGCAAATTCCACAGTTTTGTGGCTGTATATTTAAAACTGTGTCTTGCATAATTTGTGTTTATTTTTGGAGGTTTTAAGTGACCATTTGATTTTGACCTCAAGTTAAGCGGGTGTGCATTTTCGACTAAAGTAAACATGTCTTTAATGTATGTGGGTGTAAGGTCGTTTAGTGCTTTGTAGGTCATTAGATTAGTTTTTATCGCCATTCTCTGTGTTAATGGTGTCCATTTTAAAGTTGCGTATAATTGTTTAGACGGGGTTCTATATGGGACATCTAGTATAATCCTAGCAGCTCGTTTTTGCAATTTTTCAAGTTTATCCAATAATGTCGGAGTTTCTGTATAGTAAACTAAACAACAATAGTCTATATGGGAAAGAATATATGCCTTATAAAATATGTTTCTTTCTTCAAGATTCATATATTGTTTATTTTTTCTTAGCATAAAAATAAGTGAAGCGATTTTGCTATAGATCTTGCTAATGTGGTCTTGCCATGATAGGTTGTCGTTAATATATACACCTAATAGTTTTGCATTATTTACAATGTCTAATTCTACATTTCCAATAGATATTTTGAGATCTGACTCGTTGATTCTGTTTCGTTTGTGGGTGTTGCTTATCAGTAATAACTTAGTTTTCTCAGTATTTAGTACCATTTTGTTTTTGTCGCACCAAGTTTGCACTAATGCCATATCAGTAGTAAGTTTTTCCTTTAGCAATGAAATATTATCGGAGTTGCAATGCATGGTTGTATCATCAGCGTACATATCGACATTGCTGCTAATACCCATATGTAGATCATTAACATATAGGATGAACAAGAGGGGTCCCAAGACAGAACCCTGTGGGACGCCAACAGTAATAGGCATAGCAGTTGACACACTATCAGAAATAGATACATATTGCTGCCGATTTTCTAGATAAGAGGAGAACCACCTTTGAGACTGATCATCAAATTTATAAATCGCTAATTTGTGTTCCAAAATTGTATGATTAACCAAATCAAATGCCTTTCTAAAGTCAATCATTATAGCGGCAACATAGTCGCCTTTGTCAACTGCAAAGCGCCACTGCTCTATTAGCTTTAACAGTGCTGTTTCGCATGAGTGTTTACGTCTGAAACCTGACTGAGATTCGACAAGTAAATTATATTTCATCAGAAATTTATATAAATGATTATGTACATGACGTTCAATAATCTTTGAGAGAATGGGTAGAATAGATATAGGTCTATAATTAGTGATATCTGATTTATTATCTGCTTTATGTAATGGTTTTACTTTGGCATGCTTCCATGATGTTGGAAACACGCCACTATCTATGCTCTTGTTTATAATAGCTGTCACTGCTGGAGCAATAATTGGTGTTGCAGCTTTAAGGAAATGCGCGTTCAAGCCATCGTGACCCGCGGACTTGTTAGTTTTTAAGCTAGCCAATTCTTCATATACATAATTTACTGCTACATTAGGTATTTTAAATTTGATGTCATTGGGCACTTTATTCGCAACATATGTTCTAAGATTATTTGATATTTCATGGTTTGTTATCTATATTGAATTCGCAAGATTAGAAGCAACTGTTGTAAAATATTGATTAAACATTTCACAATGCTTAGCCGTATCCCTAATTTCATTTCCATCGTTGTCATATAAAACCAAAGGTAATCTGTTTGTCTTAGGGTTTATGTTCTTCATAATTTTCCATATATTTGAGGGATTCTTTGTGTTTTCCTTCAATTGCACTCCAAAATAATTTCTTTTTGATGTTTCTATTAGCGTCATTACTTTTTGTTTTAATTCTTTATATTTAACCATGTTATTTTGCTTTTTGTTATAATCCCTATCTTTAATAGCTTTTAAAATATCATCGTTTATCCACCCGGGCTGAGAAATGTGTTTTACTCTACGCTCAATAATGGGCACGTGTTTATCTAGTATTGAGGTAAAGGTTTTCTGAAATGTTCCTAGGGCGTCATTTGCATCATGTATCAAATCGATTGAGTCCCAATTGTAATTTGACAGATCCTGGAGAAATTGGTCATTATTGAAACTCTTTTTACATCTGTATTTTATTGTGTGATGACTATTTGGTTTTAGATTAGTGCTTTTTCTCTCGGCAAACACGGGATAGTGATCACTTATTGCCAAAGCTCCTACACTTACCGAAGCATACTTGTTTTTGTCTGTGACATAAATATGGTCTATTAATGTAGCTGTTGTTTCAGTGATTCTGGTGGGTGTGCTTATTAGTTGTTCAAGGTTAAATAAATCGATTACAGCTTTCCATTTAGGCATAACTGGTTTAAGAAAATCAATATTAAAGTCGCCTATAAGGATGATATCAGTATTATGTGAATATGCAAATTCAAGAGATGATTCAAACTCATCTATCCAACCAGTTAGTGATTTTGGTGGTCTATAAGTACAGCAGAGTAAAAATTATTTTAATTTATACGGCTTTATTTCTATCCATAAAGCTTCCATATTTGGAGTTTCTAAATCAAGCCTTCTACTGTATGATTGATTTTCATCTATATATAATACTATTCCACCGCCTTCCTTATTTAATCTGTTTTTTCTCTCAATATTGTACCCTTGAATATTAATTAAATTATTTGTGACATCATCGTCCAAAAATGTTTCTGTTGTTCCTAATATTTCGATTTCCTTTATATTTCTTTCCATTGTTATTTTAAGTTCATTAATTTTAGGCAATAAGTGCTGGACGTTTAAGTGACCTATTCGTAGGCCTTTAGATATGCAGATGTGCCTTTTGAAGGATTTGCCAAAATTGGTCCAATATTTTGGGTGAAAATGGGCTTTTTAATGTAAAAGCTTTTTGTCAATTTTCTCGTAAACAGCTTATATCATACAGAACTGCTTAAGATACTTTGTTGAAACTTGGTATATGCCTCGCTTAAGATACACATATGTGCCGTTTGAAGGATTCACTTTCATAGTCAAATACTTTGGCCACATGTCTCTTTGAGCACCAGCAATGCTTGTGATTTTCTTTCTCTTTGGGCACCAGTGATACTTGTGATTTGTTTTTAACTTTAACATACTTTCACTTGATTTCTAGGGGTGTCCATTTATCTAATGTCTGTCTCTCAAGGAGAGCCACAGGTATTGCCTGTAGTGGAATTTTTGTTGCCACCAAATTGTGAAATCATCGGGGTTTTTTATTTTTTGTTTTTAATATTATGAAGGCTTTGAATAAAATTGCTATTTACTACATAGAAAAAGGTATTTTCGGTGATTGCGGGGCCCTCAGAGTCAAACAACGTTTTCTAGTTTAACATGTTTAATAACATTCTGTTGAATATTTTGAAACTAATTTGCCATAGGCAGCAACAGCACCAAATCAAATTACTTTCAAAATATTCAACAGCTTACCGGTACCTGTATAGTTTTCTGTAAATTGGCAGTCAGGGAGTACAGGGATCCCAACACGGTCAAAGTGTGGGTATTGCTTAGCTAGAGGGGGGCGGGCCATAGCTAAAACTGGATTCCTCCATTATTAGCTCACCTGGCGTGAAAGGCCAAGCGAGCTTATGCCATGCCGATCGTCCATCTGTCGTCCGTCGTCTGTCCGTCAACTTTTTCTTTAGTAGCCTACTCCTCATTAACTGCTTGACCGATTTTAATTTTTCTGGCGCCCATCTTGGATTTTCCAAAAGTGATCCAGAAATCCTTTAAAACACTACTCTAATATCAATGGCCCGATTTCGACAAAACTTGGTTGGAATAATCATGTCGTGGTATGCTTCGGCACTTTTAAAGAGAATTTTGATGGCCAATTTTTCTAACGACCATCTTCGATTTTCTGAAAATTGTGCGAAATCAGCGTCTGTCCGTCAATTTTTTCTTTAACAAGCATACTCCTCATTAACGGCTTAACTGATTTTATTTAAACTTGGCTGGGAATATCCTAGGATGGTAGACCTCAGAACTTCTATTCAAAATTATGATTGGTCAATTTTTCGGGTGCCCATCTTGGATTTTCCAAACATTATCCGGAAACCATTTAAAACGCTATTTCTCTAATAACAATGAC
The DNA here is from genome assembly GCA_034401795.1 of Chaetoderma sp. LZ-2023a. Classification (NCBI taxonomy): domain Eukaryota; kingdom Metazoa; phylum Mollusca; class Caudofoveata; order Chaetodermatida; family Chaetodermatidae; genus Chaetoderma; species Chaetoderma sp. LZ-2023a. Next base: position 153,077,471 of record CM067373.1, read on the forward strand.
CTGATTTCGACACAACTTGGGTGGAATAATCCTGTGGTGGTACATTTCAACACTTCAAACGGGAATTTTGATTTGTCAGTTTTTCCGGCACCCATCTTGGATTTTCCCTAAAATTGGAGAAATCAGTTAAAACCCTAGTCTTCATTAACCACAAGGTCGATTTCAAGCAAGCTCAGCTGAAAGGACCCTAGAGTAGTATGCTTCAGAACTTGCAGACAGAATTTTAGCTGCTTTCAAGCAAACTCGGTTGGAAGGACAATCGAGTGGTATGTTTCAGAACTTGTATACAGAATTTTGATTGATAACATTTTCTGGCAGCCATCTTGCATTTTCTGAAAATGGAAAAATCATTTAAAATGCTTCTTCTCATTAATCGCTTGAGCGATTTCAAGCAAACTCGAATGGAAGGACCCCAGAGTCGCGTGCTTCAGAGCTTGTATACACAATTTTGATTGCTCAATCTGTTCGGCGGACATCTTGGATTTTCTGAAAAAGGGCTGCAAGTCGTTTAAAAAGCTAATCATTAACCGCTTGTTCCAGTGCCCATCTTCTTCTCCAAAATGACATCTCAGGACCTGTTGTACTGATCAGGCTGAAACTCATTAGATTTAATTTCATTGATAACTAAGCATGATTAAAGTGCGTTGATCCTTGATAAAACATTGTTGTCATTGATCAATCAAAATTTTTGGCTTGTCGATGGCCATATTAGATTTTTAGCCCACCTGGCCTGAAAGGCCAAGTGAGCTTATGTCGTGGCGACTGTCCATCGTCCGTCCGTCAATTTTTCCTTTAAAACGACTTCTCAAGAACCGCTGGGATGATTTCAATTATATTTGGCAGGAAGCATCCTTAGGGCATAGGGATCCAAGTTTGTTGGATTTTGGCCGATTTTTAGAAACGTCTAAAAATCTTCTCCGAAACGGCTTGAGGGATTGAAGGAAACCTCATGAAATATGATCCAAGGCAAGAGCTCAACGAAGTTTGTTCAAGGGAACTTGATTGATCAAATGGTTCGGCGGCCATCTTTGTTTTAAAATGTCTTCTTTTCGAGAACTACTGGGCCGATTTCAATTATATTTCGCAGGAAGCATCCTTAAGGCATAGAGATTCAAACGAACCCGATTGACCAATTTGGTCGGCGGCCATCTTGGATTTCTACCGATTTTTAGAAATGTCTAAAAATTCTCCAAAACCGTTTGAGGGATCGATTCAGAACTCACGAAATATGATCTAGGTAAGAGCTGAACCAAGTTTGTTCAATGGAACTTGATTGACCAAATGGTTCAGTGGCCATCTTGGATGACCTAGTTTTCGCAAAAAACAACTTCTTCCCCAGAACCGCAGAAGCGATCAGGCCGAAATTTGTGATATGTGATTAGGGACTAAGGGCCATTAATGTTTGTTCAAGAGAAGTTAATCCGTCAAAAAACATGGCCGCGGTGGGCCAGTCAAAATATAGCGTGTTTGGCGGCCATATTGGATTTTTAATTGATGGATTTTGAGGCCGAAAATGGTTTTATATAGGTTTTTGGGTATTCTGATCTCAAATTTACAATTTTTGAAACTGTCGGATAAACGGTTTAGGGGCCATCTTGGATCATTTTCCTGCCAAAAGCTCCCATACTAAAGCAATAGGAAATTTAAAATGTCTTATTCTTGAGAACTTCTGGGCCGATTTCGATTATATTTGGCAGGAAGCATCCTTAGGGCATAGAGATTCTATTTTGTTCAAACGAAGCCGATTGGCCAATTTAGCCGGCGCCATCTTTGATTTCAGCTGATTTTTAGATATGGCTTTAAAAATCTTCTCCAAAACCATTTGAGGGATCAATTCAGACATCATGAAATATGATCTATGGTAAGAGCTGACCCAAGTTTGTTCAAGGGAACTTGATTGACTAAATGGTTCAGTGGCCATCTTGGATAACCTAATTTTTGCCAAAATGACTCCAGAACAAAAGAGCGGATTGGGCCGAAGTTTGAGAGATATGATTAGGCACTGAGTGCCATTAAAGTTTTTTCAAGGGAAGGTGCTACGTCAGAAACATGGCAGAAGTGAACCAATCAAAATGTAGCGTGTTTGGCGGCCATATTGGACTTGCAAAAATGTTAGAAGACTACTCCTAAAGCACCCACTAACAATTGTGACAAAAATGCAATGTTCCAGGTGAGCGTCACAGGCCCCCTGGGTCTCTTGTTTTATTGGCTTGTTGTAATCTAAGATTTGATCTGATTGTGTGGTCAACGTTCATCATTAATTTCCCACTAAATATCGATTGTACTGAATTCCCAAGGTTGTATTTTATGTCGTTTTACTGCTGAATTTAAAGTATTGTAATTTGTCTGTTCAGATGTTAATGATTCAAATGCTAATTGTCCAGGTGAAAGTTAAGGACTGCTTGTTAACTCACCTGGCCAGAATGGCCAAGTGAGCTTATGCCATGGCGACTGTCCATCAGCTTTTGCTTAAAAAAGCTACACCTTATTAATGGCATGGCAGATTTCTAACTAATTTAGTTGGAAGGACCCTATGGGGGTAGGCTTCAGAACTTGAATACAGAATTTTGATTGGTCAATTTTTTTTCTGCAGCCATCTTGAAATTTCTGAAAAATGGCGAGAAATCATTTAAAATTCTACTCTTCATTAACTGCTTGGGCAATTTCAAACAGACTTAGCTGGGAGGATAGTACGATGGTATGGTTCAGAACTTGTATACAGAATTGTTATTGGTAAATTTTTCTAGTGACCATCTTTGATTTTCTGAAAATTTCTGGAAATCACTTAAAAACATATTCTTCAATAACCACTTGGCCGATTTCAATCAAACTTGGATGGAAGCACCCTAGCCTAGTATACTTCAGAATTTATATACAGAATTTTGATTGGTCCATTTTTTCGGCGGCCATCTTGACATTTAAAAAAAAGTCGGGAAATCATTTAAAATTCTACTCATCATTAACTGCTTGGTCAATTTCAACCAGACTTAGCTGGGAGGATAGTACGCTAGTATGGTTCAGAATATATGTACAGAATTTTGATTGGTCAATTTTTTCGCCGGTCATCTTGGATTTTCTGAAAATTTGTGGGGAAAGTTAAACGGCTACTTCTGATTAACCGCTTGGCTGATTTAAACCAAACTCAGCTGGAGGAACCCTAGGCCAGTACGCTTCAGAACATGTATACAGAATTATGACGGCTTGATTTTGATGGTGGCCATCCTGGATTTTCTGAAAAATTGTAATTTGTATAAAATGCTACTCATTAATCGCTTGGGCAATTTCAACCAAATTTGGCTGGAGAGGATCATATTGTCATAGCCTCTAGAAATTCTATTCAGAATTTTGATAGGTCAGTGTTTTGGCAGACATCTCTGATTTTTTTTTAGTTTTCCGGAACCATTTAAAAGCAGTGCTCCTTCAATCAGTAGCCCGATTTCAACAAAACTTGGGTGGGACGATCCTATGATGGTAGGCTTCAATATATTAAATGAGAATCTTGATTGGTCAAATTTTTGGTGGCCATCTTGGATTTTCTGAAAAATCATCCATCATGTCTATTTAAATGAAAATGGTTTAAATGCCAATGGTCCAGGTTGAGCGTCACAGGCCCTTGGGCCTCTTGTTTATGTTGCTGTAGTGTGTATGACACTTTGCTTCTTCAGGCGATATGTACACAATAAAACATTATTTACTGAGATAACAGAGTCTATCGATGCTGAGCCATCAATACGCAAGCGAAGCTATATCGCTGGAGCGGCACCGGTTATGGCTAAGAGACTTGCCGAGGAAGGGATTGAAGTGTTGGTAGGAGGCAGATTCACACCAACCTCGCAGGCAGAGTTTCACGAGAAAATACAAGGTAGATAATTAAAACTATTGATTTACAAGTCATTTTAACCAATCTGTGAAATGTGTACCTAATGACATATTTATTACTTGGAGAAATGAATGTGAACATGATTCAGACATAGGACATTCCAAGATTAACCCTTTAACACTCAAAACAGCCAAAAACGACTTCTGCAGTGTTCTTGGGAAATGTCCATTTGCTGACCAAGAGAAGAGTATTTTTTCAGTCATTACAGTCAGTGGCTAATTCCAGATTAGTGTTCTTGGTCTGCAAAGTGACATTTTTTATGAAGAAATTTGAGGGTTGAAGGGTTAAATCCTCAAATTCATTCCAGAAAATTTAAATTTTCTCAGAAAACATCCATTTGCGGACCAAAAGATTATTTTTGAAAATTGACCACAGGAATGACTGACTCGGTTATCGAGCCAGTCATTACAGTGATAAAATTTCAAAAATAGTCTTTGTTTGGTCTGCAAATGGACATTTCCCAAGACTACTGCAGAAGCCGTTTTTAGCGGACCTGAGTGTTAAAGAGTTAGCGTGAACTTGGACAAGTTTTCACACATAAATACAATTCATTGTGTCTGATTAACTGGTATATGAGCGATTCATCCATTTACTAAAAAATTATGATTATTATTTGACCTTTTAGCCCTCATGTCAGCCAAAAGCAGCTTCTGCAGTGGTCTTGAGAAATGTCCATTTGCAAACCAAGAGAAGCCTATTTTTGAAATTTTACCACTGCAATGACTGGCTCGATAACCGAGCCAGTCATTCCAGTGGTAAATTTTCAAAAATAAGCTTCTCTTGGTCTGCAAATGGATACTTTCTATGTTTTTCTTGAACCAATTCGAGGGTTAGGAGGTTAAAAGATCACTATTCCCTACGATGCGGTTCAAATTCACAATTCAGTAAATTTACACTCATTTGTCATCTACTGGCTATTGTACTTCCTGATATCATGGTGTAAGAAAACTGTTAAAACCATTGTATTTTTATATTTTCATCGCCAGTGGCTGGTGACAACCTGGAACAAGATGATCTACACCTGATTCTGGAGTACAAAGTCGGCGATACTTGGGGAAAATATACCTCACCTAGAGCTAACAGGTAATGCTTCTACGGAACAGGTTCTGAGGCGCAGGTTTGAATGTCTGGGAAAAATTAATGTCCAGAAGATTCCAATTTTTTCATCCATCTGAGAAGAAATACAATGCAGATTATTCCTCTTCTTCTCTCTCTGATATTCGATCAGTAATAGATACTGTGATAATCATTAAACCTTTTCACCATTGAGTTCTCTATATCTAATTTGCAATGCGGCCATACAGGAAAACTGTTGAATACTTTGAAATTAATTTGACCGGAAGTCAGAAAGCTTAATGTGGTAAAGGATTTACTTTTTCAGGGATTTGTCGGTGAAAGGGTTAATATGTACATGTAACCAACTAATGGTCAAATTTTGTCGAGAAAATTTAAATATTTCCTTATTGAATGCCCATTTGGAGACCAAATGAAGACTATCTTTTGAAAATTTACCAAGTGGCTCAATTATCGAACCAGGCATTCCAGTTGTAAATCTAAAAATATATTCAATTCTCTTAGCCTGTAATTTGGACATTACTTAAATCCACTGCAGGGGTCAGTTTTGACCGGCTTGATCATTAAAGGGTTAGAATGTCTAGAGTAGAGTCACATGATAAGTTGTTTGTGACCGCCTCGCCCAATGAACCACCCTCATTTCACCACAAAAGATATTTACAATGTGGTATATTAACCATTTAATGGTCAAGATTGGTACGGAAAAATTAAATTTCTACTTAGTGAATGTCCATTTACAGACTGAGTGAAGACTATTTATCACTGGAATCACTGGCTCAGTTATTGTGGAAGATTGTCAAACATGGACTTCTCTTGGCCTGTGCATGTACATGGATATACCATTAACCCTTTAACTCTCAAGCAGGCCCAAAACAGCTTCTGCGGTAGTCTTAAGAACTTGATTAACAGACCAAGTGAAGACTATTTTAGAAAATTAGCCACTTAAATGACTGGCGCGATAACCGAGCCAGCCATTCCAGTGGTAATTTTTTTTAAATAGTCTGTTTGCATATTGTCATTTTCTATGAGAAAACTGAAATTTTGAGTATTAACTCTTTCACTGAGAAATCCCTGAAAAAGTATATTCTTTGCAACATAAAACTTTCTGGTTAATATTTTGAAATTAATTTGACTGGAAGCTGTTGCTGCCTAGGCAGCAACGTCTACCAGTCAAATCAATTTCAAAATATTCAAGTTTTCCTGAATCGTAACTTTGAAAATGTGATATCAGGAATTCATCAGTGAAAGGGTTAAGCGGCCACCCGTTTGTCGTGATTTCATTGTGGTGGTCATAGTCTGGTCTTATGCTACAAGTACATGCATATACATATTTTTACTTCAAGAGATATACTTACCTCCCTAACACTATGATATTTCACTTCAAGAGTATACTTACCTCCCTAATACTTTTTGATATTGCTAAATATCGGCTTTCACTCAATAAAACACTCAGATTAAAACAGTTAGGTGCCCCTACTGGGCAGGGAGTCAGAGTGTAGTCTGGCGGATGCCAGCCCCACCACCGCGCATGCGCAGACTAGCACTTCCTCTTTGCTAATTTATTGGCAGAGAGTAAACACATGTTTTTGTGCTGTGCGCTTTTCTACTCATATTTAAGTCGATTTAGCCTGTTTAGTAGAAGTTTCAAGCCTGTTTGGAATGTCTGTGAGAGTTGCTTCACCGGAGGATTGCCCAGGACCTATCCATCAGGTGACTTCTATTAAGATTTAGCGAGTTTTACCCGGTGTAATGTGTTTCCGGGACTCGCGTTTACCGTGATAAGCGCCTTGTTTAGTCGTTTTATTTCAACTGGGTGCTATATATTACTAATCTCTCTTTGTGTTTATGTCCACAGGTATCTGTCAGGATATGTAATGGGCATCACAGCATCAGAGGGTTTGTTTCTCTCCACCATGGTTCCATTTCCTACTAATACTGTTAGGTTATCTAACCAAAAATTCTATGTCCAGTGAGTCGGAGGCCTAGTATAAAGGTCTTCTCACTTTGCCCTCTTGATCCAATTCCTTCCCCTAGGTGGAGAGAGTTAAGAGGAGTAGTCTTGGTGGAGTGCTCCAGGTCATCACGTTGGATGGTTTGTCTATACAAAGTGTCAGATATTTAATTAATGATATGAGGTGATGTTAATTATTTAGGAAAATTAACTGTAATTGCCATTGTTATCATTCTGTATCTGATGGTTGTGTAGTCGGAATATCCATTCTGAAGATGTTCTGGGTATGAATACAATTCGTCCTTGCACTTGGATGTTTGTTACGGATCAATTTTTTCCTGTCATAGGATTAATGACGTCATGATCAGCTTTGCTCTTTATTAACAATTAAAGTTTTGTCCAACGCTGGTTTTAGATGATTAGTGATCCTTATGATCATTTCCCTTTCTTTTAGTTTGGTTTTGAGTTTCTAACCGTAACAAATTTGCTCATTGTCCTCGTCCTTTGTCCTGTTTCAGAGACCTGGTTGCTCGTCCTTTGGACGTTTCCTGAAGGAAAAATTTATTCCTCATCTCTGTTATCATTGTAGCCCTTGTGGCCCCTTGCTTAATTGTGAGATATGTAAGCATTGGGGGGGGGGGGGCGAATTAATGTCTGAATTCTTGTGCTTGCAGGCGAAGGACAAGGTGGTGGAGGAGGAGAGGAAGCAGAAGAGAGAGGGTGTAAGTAAGAAGGGTAAGAGGAAGCCCTCGTCCGCGGTGGACATGGAGGCCTTCCGTGTTGAGATGTTGGGAGAGATGCAGAGGACAATAAAGGATTTGGTTCCAGAGTTGCTTCGTGGGCCAAATCCTTTGTTGTCCTCGTCATCTGCTTCGGAGCAGGTAATCCCCACTGAATCGCCATTCCTTAGGCCGTTACCAGTTTTCGAGGATTCAGAGGTGGCCCCATTAGAGGGGGTGTTCCACGACCCTGGAAGCAGGCTTGCCGCGCCGAGGGGTCGTGGACGGCTGTCACTGGAGCCCGCTGGCTGCTTATCAGTCCAGGGGTATCCGCATGCCGCGGGTGCCAGTACCTCCTATGGCACCTTTCCTGGCCAGTCCGGGTTAGCTCTCTCTGCTGACCCGGAGTCTAATCTGTCTGGCCAGGAGGAAGAGGATTACCTGTTAGGGTCGCCGTCTGAGGACGTGACCATGGATTATGACGTCTGTGCACCCCTCGCGGGGAATGCAGGCGACATATTCCATGGCTCCACTCACGCAGGAGTGGAGTTCACGGCTCAGAGGGTGGCCCTGGGTGGTGCTGATGGCCAACTATACCGCATACCTCGGCTTGCCGAGGGTATTGCTGGTCCGGGCCGTGGTGGGGCGGTATCTGCCCCGCGCTCTACCACGGCGCCTGCTTCTGGATAAGCCAGCCAGGTTACCATGCCGGTGCTTTCGGGCCCGCATGCTTTCTCTGGCTTGCCAGGAGTGTCAGCTTATCCGCCGATAAGCTCTGCTGCGTGTGCTCAGGAGGAAGACGAAGGCCCCCGTCTTGTAGAGCACTCGCAGTTAGCCACGGAGGAGGATTGGTCTGACGCTTGTCAATGGCTGGTTAGTGTTAGGCCAGACCTGCCCGTGGAGCAGTCGTCTAGCCAGCGTGACCACAGGCCGTGGTTAGCTGGTAAAGCCGCTGCTAGCCCTATGCCATCTCTGCCGTTAGCAGAGCATGTCGCTGATATGTTCGCTGCGGCGGAGACGTCCATTAAGGTGAATGGGCGTCTCGCGAAGGCCCCTCGCGAGGTGGCAAGGCGCTGCCGCATCGTGCCTGTGGATTACCAGAGGTACGGTGTGGTGCCCAAGCCTAGCGTGGATGACCGCGCAGCTTTGGGCGAGGATGCGCGGCCGGGCTCCTGTTCTGACACGGGAGCTTTGTGTTCGAACGCGTTGCGTTCGGCGAATGCCGCGTTGCGTGATGCGGAGGAGAGTGGGAGAGCTTCTATTGCGGCTCTGTCCCACGTCTCCCAGCTGTTACAGGGGGTAGTAACGGCATCCGCATCGCGCCAACCGAGCCCGGGCACAGTCCAGAGAGCCATCCAGGATGGTATCAACCTGGCTCTGGACTGCATGACTCGGGCGGTGACCAGGAGTGTCGGGGCGAGGCGCACGTTTGCCTTGGACAACTTGTGCCCATCCCAGGACCTGTACAATAGGCTACTGCGTACGCCTATGACAGGTCCTGGTCTCTTTGGAGGTGAGGGATGTAGGCACCTCCAGGAGACGGTTACTCTGGTCAATAACCAGAGGGTGCTGCGCGAGTAGTTTGAGGTGCTCCGTAGGGAGCGCGTTCGCACGGCACCCCCTGCGTTTCGTCCCCTGCAGGCTCAAGGTGGAGGTGGCCAGGTCAGAGGCCAGCCACCATCGCATCATCGGCCTCGGCCGCGTGCGATTCGGCCAGCAGTAAGGGGTGGTGGCGCAGGCTCCTCAGGCGCAGTCAGCCAGGTAGCCACCCGCGCACCGAGGTGCGCGCAGTGCTGGGCGTGGCGCGCGAGGATCTGGTCATGGTAATCATGCCTGATGGGCCGGTTACCACGGTGGGAACCACTCCGGTGTTTCTGGCGAAGGAGACAGTGCCACTCTTGCACTCCTTATGTCCACCTCTCTCCCTAGGTGGACCGGTGGGAGGCCGGTTGGCCGACCGCATGCAAGAGTGGGAACGGTTAACTCAGGACCGTTTAGTCTTGCGATGGCTTTCAGTCGGGTATCATCCCGATTGGATGACAGGCCCGCCATTTGCGGCTGTCTCTGGTGCCAATATGGACTCCAAATCCGAGAGATCCAGAGCAACGGTTGTGTATCGAGGAGGAGATAAACTCCCTCATACAAAAAGGAGCGATTCAGCCGGCACAAAGTTGTCCGGGCTTCTATTCAACCGTGTTCTTAGTAACAAAAAACACCAGAGGGTGGAGACCTATTCTCAACCTCAAGCCGTTGAACAAGTTCATAGAGACGCCCAGTTTCAAGATGGAGACTGTGCGCTCAGTGTTGGCAGGGTTGGAGAAGGGAATGTGGACAGCCTCAATAGATTTGAAGGATGCTTATTTCCACATCCCCATAGCGAGGAGTCTGTCGCTTCCTGAGATTTGCATTCCAGGGCAGACAGTGGGAATTCAGGGTGTTACCCTTCGGAATTTCCACCGCTCCTCTGGTTTTCACCCGTGTGGTTCTTGCGATCACCGCATACCTCCGCAAGAGAAGCATAGCAGTCCACACGTACATAGACGACTGGCTGTTGAAAGCACACACCCAGGAAAGTTTATTGGCCAATCTGGAGATTGTTTTGAAGACTCTCACAGACTTGGGCTGGATAATCAATTTCCAAAAATCAGAGCTGACTCCATCCCAGAAGTTTGTTTACCTGGGCATGTTCTTCGATCTAGAGACAGGATATGTTTATCCTACTCAGGAGAGGGTTCAGAGACTCATCTCAGTAATACGGTCAGTGTGCAACAGTCGTCATGTCCTGGCACGGGTTTACTTGAGGATGCTGGGGTTGATGGTTTCTTTGGAACCAGTCATTCCTCAGGCCGCTTTACGCAGGCGGCCGATCCAGTTATTTCTCATGGCACAATGGACCCAGAGTACAGGTTCGCTGGACTCGAACCTGTCAGTGTTGGCACCTCTAATTCACCACCTGCAATGGTGGTTGAATACAGAGAATCTCTTGGTGGGGGTTTTGCTAACCCCTCCCCACCCTCAGGTGACTGTATACAGATGCATTGATGGAGGGGTGAGGAGCTTGCCTGGAAGAATCCACAATATCAGGGCTTTGGGATCTGGAACAGTTGAAGGAACATATGAATCTACTGGAACTAAGAGCAGGAGTCCTGGGCCTGGAACATTTCTTACTGAAAGTTCCTGGCAAGATTGTTCTTATTCGTTCATACAACTCAACTGTAGTGACTTACATAAACCGCCAGGGCGGAACGAAGTCGCCCAGTCTCTGTATGATGACATGGAGACTGCTTTGCTGGTGCATGGATTACAGGATTACCTTGAAAGCAGTTCATATTCCGGGAAGGTTAAATCTGCTAGCAGACTCATTGAGCCGAAGGATGAGTGTTTTACCCACGGAATGGCAACTAAATCAATGTGTGGCGGATCGTCTGTTCGACCATTGGGGGAAACCCAACATCAATTTGTTCGCAACGAAGAGGAATGCGAAGATGATGACGTACGTCTCTCCGATTCCAGATCCAAGTGCTTTCGCAACAGATGCGTTAGCTATCAGCTGGGTGGGAATGTATGCATACTCATTCCCTCCAGCAATCCTGATTCCAAAAGTTCTTCAGAAAATCAGACAGGAGGAGTGCCAAGTGCTTCTGATCGCCCAGGATTGGCCAAGCCGATCATGGTATACGGATCTGCTGGACCTTCTGGTCCGCAATCCGGTTCCTCTGCCTCTGATGGACGACATTATCTTTCAGGGCAAGGCCCTTCACAACAATCCGTCAATGTTCCGATTGACTGCGTGGATGTTGTCAAGGAATCTAGAATTAAGGAGGGCTTTTCTGAGCAAGCGGCCATGTTTATGGCCAAAGCCAGGAGGGGGTCAACCTCATATAATTATAAAATCAACAGATTTGCAGAGTGGTGCTCAACAAGATGTATTGATCCAATGGATTCATCTATTCAGGTAGTGGCTGATTTCCTCTGTCACCTGTATGATGCCTATAGCCTCAAGCCTAACTCTATTGCTGGTTATAAATCAGCTTTAATGACTGTTATCCCTTGCTTGGCTAATAGGGGAAGTGATGAAGTAAGTACATTAAATGTATTAATTAAAGGCATGGGCAATCTGAGACCAAGGAATCCCCCAGTGATTCCATCTTGGAGTTTATCTCTGGTGCTTCAGGTACTGGGAGATAAGCCTTTTGAACCACTTAGTTCCATTTCTATGAAACTGTTAACTCTTAAAACTGTATTTTTAATTGCTGCGGCCTCGGCTAGGCGTAGGAGTGAGATTCATGCCTTATCAGCTGAGGAAGACCGTTTTGTGGTTACAGGGGAAGGCCTTAAGCTGCTACCTAGGATTAATTTCTTGGCTAAGAATCAGTCTGAAATATCCAGGTCAACCTATTTTTTTTGCTAGCTTTAACTAGATATGATCCTAATTCTAAAGCATGGTGTCCCGTCCGGGCGCTGCTCCGGTACAAACAACGTACATCGGAGTGGCGCACCGACCAGTCAGCGTTATGGTTGTCATATATTGAACCCCATGGCAGGGCGTCTAAGGACACCATTTCCAGGTGGATTGTAGAATGTATTCAGTTCTGTCATAAATCCGCCACCGGGAAGCAGGTTGACATGGCCAAGGCTCACAGTGTCCGCGGCTTAGTGACATCCACTACCCTGTTTAAAAGGGTCCCTGTGGATGACATTATGTCGGTTGCTCAGTGGCACTGTGAGTCAAGTTTTACAGACCATTATCTCCGTGACACCTCGAATCCTCTCGCCTTGTCGATTTTGAAAAAATAACTAGGTGTATATTTTTTATGATGGGGTTTCCTCATTGCTTGTATATTTCACAATTAATTAATGGAAACAACCACTTTTTGGGTCTGCATCAGTCTTCACCACTGGGGAGATGATGTCAGCAGCCAAGTTCAACAAGGTCAGTCTTGTTCATGTGTTGTCCATTGTTGATTGCATTGTCACGTTACCCATTGTTATTAACATGGTGATGGTTTGTGTGTTTATGTGGTTCATTATTGAGAGTATACGAAAATGGAGCCTTTTCGTCTCTGTCCTATAGTACATGGCACTTGTACGAAGAGAGCATATGGGACATTGAGGTCATTCGAGTCTTCCTCCCAGGAAGGGGGGGGAGCGCATATGACATTCGGTCATCTCATACATCGGTTGTGTTATCCGATGGGTTGTCAAATCCTGACTGTGTTTAACACAGTTTCAGAAGTTTAAGTGCCTTAAACGCAGAAAAGCGTATAGGGATGAGCTGGTCTTTTGACCTCGCCTCCCACCGAATTCCCTGTCGAATTCTGGCAATATCAAAAAGTATTAGGGAGGTAAGTATACTCTTGAAGTGAAATAAACGAAATCAAGGATTTCTTTTTCACGAGAGAGTTGATACTTACCTCCCTAGATATGGACCCGGCCTCTTCACCCCACAGAGGCTCGGTCTTCAGGCTCTTAATAGTTGCATGTGTGTCAGCCAATAAATTAGTCAGAGGAAGTGCTAGAGTCTGCGCATGGTCGTTGGTGGGGCTGGCATCCGCCAGACTACACTCTGACTCCCTGCCCAGTAGGGGCACCTAACTGTTTTAATCTGAGTGTTTTATTGAGTGAAAGCCGATATTTAGTAATATCAAAAAGTATTAGGGAGGTAAGTATCAACTCTCTCGTGAAAAAAGAAATCCTTGATTTCGTTTATTTCCTAAATATAGACCTAGACTCAATAACCCCAGATTTAAAAAAGAAAGGTTCCCCTACTGGGCAGGTAGACAGGAGACAGTCTGCCGCATGCCAGCCCCAACCTCGCGCATGCGCAGACTGACACTGCCTCATTCTTGACTATTGGCCTAAACCACATGCTTGTTTACTTTTTGTGGTTGCTTAGTTTTTGCTCGATTATCTTTGTGAAGTTGTTTTAGAGTGTTGTTAGACATGTCAGACCATCATAATTCATCTGAGGCTTCTGCAGGACTGAGTTATCAGGTGAATTCTATTACAATTGCATCTTAATTATGCTGTGTTACCTATTTCCATGGCATGGTATAGCTAGATGTGATAGGCACCCAGAAAACTGATAAATTATTATCTGGCACCATGAAATACTAATCGCTCTATGTTTGTGTCAACAGGTTCCTGTTAGGAGGTTTGTACACGTTTAAGAGGGTTTGTCTCAACCTTTTCCCTATTAAATGTTAGGAAAAAAGACTGCCCAGTGTGATATACGCTCCCATAAGAGCGAGCTTGTCATACTGCCCTCTGGTCCCACCCCTCCCCTTATAAGTCAGTTAGTGGTGAAGAGGCATGGTTCGTCTGGTGCAGTTTTCAAGAGCAGGATGTGGTAGTATGCCTTTGCTAAAGACGCAGGTACTCTAGTTATGCTATATGGCACTCTAATATTTTTTGAAATATTTGTGATTATTTGCTGCCAATAGTTTTGTCATACTGTTTATCTGTATCATTATCAGGGCTATTGCTGTGTTCATTTCCTGCTCATTCAGCCATGGTTAGAGTATGCTTTTTGTATTTTGAATACAATTTGTCTTACACCTGGATGGTGGCTCTAAGCTCATCTGTTTCTATTTATTCAAATTATGACGTCATAATCGGCCATGTTATTCTTAATATCCACCTTGTGTGTAGGCTGTTCATATTTCTTTCATCCGTCCATTTATGGACAGTAAGTGAATTCTCCCTTTAAATGGGTTAGTTAATTTAATTTAATATATAAAAGAAACTAACTCATTGCCTTCTTATGCCAGTTGTAACCACTCTATTAAGCTTAAGTTTGCTCCTCATCTGTGTGTGAAATGTTCACCTTGTGGTCCATTGTTAAAATGTGATGTATGTAAACAGTGGAAGGAGGTGGGGGTGGGGGGCGACTTATTCTCTGAATTCTTGTTGTTACAGGCGAAGTCTTGCCTCGTCGGTGGATCTTGGACAGGGCTCTCTGGACCTAGGTTCGTGCCTGGAGTATCCGCGCCTTTCAGGTACCGCCACCTCTTATGGTACCTTCCCTGGCCAGCCAGGGTTAGCGCTCTTTGCTAGCTAGCCCAGAGGCTATCTATCATGGCCAAGAGGAAGAGGATTTTCTGCTGGGTTCACCCGTTGAAGACATGAAAATGGACGAATGTGTACCCCTCGTGGGGATCACGGGTGAGCTTTTCCATGGGACTACTCCCGCAGGGGTAAGCTTCACAGCTCAAAGGGTGGCCCGGGCTGGAGCGGATGACCGCCAGTACCGCATACCTAGGCTTGCCGAGGGTATGGCGGTGGCTGGTCCAGACCATGGTGTGGTGAATTAAACCCCACACGTTTCCATGGGACTGGCTCCTGGCTTAGCCACGATGCAAAACATGCCTGCTTGCTTGGGCCTGCATGCTTTCGCTGGCTTGCCAGGTGTACCCACAGCTCCAGCCACGTTTACACCTGCAAGTGATGTAGAGGATGACGAAGGCCTGCGCCTGGTTGAGCACTCACAGGTGGCCAATGAGGAGGACTGGTCTGACGTGTACCAATGGCTGGTAAGCGTCAGGCCAGAGCTCGCTGTGGAACAGTTGGTTAGCCAGCGGGATCAATGCCCATGGTTGGGAAAACAGGAAATTACCACTATACCGTCTCTGCCGTTAGCAGAGCATATCATGGATATGTTCATGATGGCAGAGACATCTATTAGACCTAATGGATGGCTTGCGAAGGCCCGCCGCGAGGTGGCGAGGCGGTGTCATATTTTTCCTCGTCAATACCAGAAATATGGTACAGTGCCAAAGCTGAGCGAAGACACGGGGCCAGGCTCACGTTCTGACGGGGGAGCGCTGTGCTCGAGCACGCTGCGCTCAGCAAACACCGCGTCGCACGATGCAGAATAGAGCTCGCGAGCGTTCATAGCCGCGCTCTCATGTCTCCCAGCTGTTACAGAATGTAGTAACAGCATATGTCTCGCGCCAAGCAAGCCCTGTCTCAGTTCAGAGCGCCATCCAGGATGGTATTAACCTGGCTCTGAACTGCATGACGCGGGCGGTGACTAGAAGTGTCAGGGCGAGGCACACATTTGCCTTAGAGAATTTGTGCCTGTCACAGGATTTGTTCAATAGGCTGCTGCGGATGCCTATGTCAGGTCCTGGTCTCTTTGGGGGTAAGGGATGTAGACACCTCCAGGAGACAGTCGCTCTAGTCAACAATCAGAGGGCTTTATGCGAAGAATTTGAGGTGCTCCGTAGGGAGCGCGTTTGCGCAACGCCCCCTTCATACCGTCCACAGCAGGCCCGCAGTGGTGCTGGTCAAGTCAGAGGCCAGCCACCGGCGCAGCATAGGCCACAGCCACGCCAGCACCGACCTGCAGTGGGGGGCCCCATGCGCAGGCTCCTCAGGCACAGGCAGCCACCCACGCACTTCAGTGCGTGAGGCGCAGGCCGTTGCACGCGAGGATCTGGTCGTGGTAATCATGCCTGATGGGCCAATTTCCACAGGAATCACACCAATGCAAGAACCAGAGACAGTCCCACTGTTGCACTGCTTACGTCCACCTCTCTCCCTAGGTGGACCCGTGGGAGGTCGATTGACCCCCCACAAGCTGGAGTGGGAGCGGTTAATCCAGGACCGCTTAGTCTTGCGATGGCTTTTAGCCGGGTACCAGCCCGACTGGGCGATAGGCCCACCATCGCACATGTCTGGTTCCGATCTGAACTCAAATTCCATGAGCTCCAGATCAACGGTTGTGTATAGAGGAAAAGATGAATTCCCTCATACAGAAAGGAGCAATTCAACCGGCACAAAATTGTCCGGGCTTCTATTCAACCGTGTTTCTAGTGACAAAGAGCACTGGAGGGTGGAGACCAATTGTCAACCTCAAGCCATTGAACAAGTTCATAGACACACCAAGTTTCAAGATGGAAACTATCAAGACAGTGTTGGTGGGGTTGGAGAAAGGAATGTGGACAGCATTAATAGATCTGAAAGATGCTTATTTCCACATTCCAATTGCAAAGAGTTTTCGTCGGTACCTGAGATTCGCATTCCAGGGCCGACAGTGGGAATTCAGGGTTTTACCCATTGGAATTTCCACGGCTCCTCGAGTCTTCACCAGGGTGGTTCTTGCAATAACAGCATACCTCCGCAGATCTGAAGATAGTTTTGAAAACTTTCATAGACTTAGGCTGGATAATAAACTTTCAGAAATCAGAGCTGACTCCATCCCAGAAGCAGGCCTTGGGTTAGTTACATTTAAATGTAACTAGTTACAGTTACATTTGACTATGTCAGTTACAGTTAAAGTTACATTGGTTGAGCAATGTTACTAGTTACATTTCAGTTACTTTGCATAATGTAACTAAAGTTACATTTCAGTTACATTAGTTATTTTGTCTGATAATTACTATGAAGGACTAAGTGAACATGAGTCATCATAAAAAGTGTAATGTAGTCAACAAATTTGAGATATATAGTAGGAACAAAATGCCACTATAACCACTGCTATAATATACTGACAGAACTGAATTTATATCAGCTATAAAATATAAAACCTATTGAAAATTGTTCAATGAATTTGACTGAATTTTATTGCTTCCATATGCAATTAAAAAATTTCATTCAACTTGTTTCCAAAATAATAAGATGCTTTCATTGTAAAAATGTGCGTACATATTTCTTCCTCTAACCCTGTCAACAATGCAAGCCAAATAACAAACATTAATTTTATTGTAGGAAATATTTGGTTGAATGTTTTGAAACTAATTTGACTGAAAAGATTGCTGTCATAGGTATAAACATCTTTCAGTGAAATTAGTTTCAAAATGTTCTACATATTTCCTTAGAGCATGGACTTTCTTTCTACAGTAAGATAATCCACCGTTTTTTCCATGGGCCAATATAACAGTTTCCAGTGAAATTAGCTTCAAAATGTCCATCAGCTTTATTGTATGCGTAATTTAAAGTAGCAATTTAAATATTTCTGCTGAGTACTTTAGACAAATTTTACTTTCAAAAGATGTTGCTTCATATGGCAGAAACAGCTTTTTTCAGGTCAAATTAGATTTTAAATATTCAACAGCTTTCCAGTACACTAGTTTCATTCCACAGCCTTTATAAATTTGTCTGCTATACCAAAATGGTTGATGGCTTGACCTTTGATCTTTATCACCACACATATGTGAATTGACCATAGCTTGAGTATAGTTGCTGAGCAATGATGTCCTAAGCTGGCCTAATCAATAGCATATAAAGAAAAGAACAGGACATGCTGTTAACACCTATTGTGGGAGATTTTAACTTTCTTTACAATTCAACATTTGCTGTTTTTAATCCTTTTAACCCTTTAACACTAAAGCTGGACAAACAACTTTTGCAGTGGTGTTGAGAAATGTCCATTTCCAGACAAATATAGGATTACTTTTGAAAATTTACCACTGGAATGACTGGTTCAATAACCAAGCCAGTCATTTCAGTGGTAAGTTTTCTAAAATAAACTCATGGTCTACAAATGGATATTTACTATGTTCTTTAGCAAATTTGAGCCGTAAAAGGTAACTTAATTCTCTAATGATTTAGTAAACAACGTGTTTCTATGGTAGCTTGATGTAAAAGCTGTATAAGAATTTGAGTTATCGCTGCCTGATATAGCAATACCATTCAGTCTGATTATCATTGATAACAAACATATTTTGAGAATAATAGCATGTAAATATCACATGCAGATATAGAATAACCCTTTAATAGTCAAGATTGGTCAAGAAAATCAAACTTTTGTCATAGCAGATCTATTTTACAGGCTACAGGATTAATATTTGAAAATTTACCACTGGAATGACGGGCCTAATATTCAAGTCAATTATTCTAATGGTAAATTTAAAAAATAAATGTCACTGATACCTGGGAATAAAGACTTATAAAGTTGCTGGCCATGGCATCAACATCTTCCAGTCAAATTAGCTTCAATATATTCAACAGCTTACCTGAATGATTACAATGAAATTGTGATATTGTAGTGGCACATGTATAAGAGGAGCTATGCTGCAAATTGAGAAAATTTTACTAAATCTATTAGAAAAGTTTGAAATGTAACTGAATTGTAACTGAAAAGTAACTGAAAAGTAACTGAAAAGTAACTGAAATTTTGGTTACTTTTGCAATGTTACTGGTTATATTTCAGTTACTATAACTGAAAGAATTCTTCATTTACAAGTTACTTCAATTACAATGAAAATGTAACTAAGTTACAGTCAGTTACAGTTACATGTACAAGTTACAGTTACTCCAGCCCTGCCCAGAAGTTTGTTTACCTGGGAATGTTCTTCGATCTAGAGATAGGATATGTTTATCATACTCAGGAGAGAGTAGAAATACTCATCTCAGTAATACAGTCAGTGTGCAACAGTCATCATGTACTGGCACGGGTTTACTTGAGAATGCTGGGGGTTGATGGTTTCTCTGGAACCAGTCATTTCACAAGCCGCCTTGCGCAGGCAGCCTATCCAGTTATTTCTCATGACACAGTGGCCCCAACGGACAGGTACCCTGGACTCGGAGGTGTCAGTGTTGGGACCTCTTATTCACCACCTTCAATGGTGGATGAAGAGAGAGAATCTCCTGGTGGGGGTGATGCTCACCCCTCCCCACCCTCAAGTAACGATGTACATAGATGCATCAATGGAGGGATGGGGGTGCTTGCCTGAAAAAAGCAGTATCAGGGCTTTGGAATCTTGATCAGTCACAAGAGCATATCAATCTACTGGAATTACGAGCGGTAGTACTGAGCCTAGAAGATTTCAGGGCAAGATTGTTCTGTTTCGATCAGACAACTCAACAATAGTGACTTACATAAACCGCCATGGCGGAACGAAGTCACCCAGTCTCTGTATGATGACTTGGAAACTCCTTTGCTGGTGTCTAGATCATATGATCACCTTGAAGGCAGTTCAAAATCCGTGAAGGATAAATCTGTTAGCAGACTCATTGAGCTGAAGGATGAGTGTTTTGCCCACGGAATGGCAACTAAATCAATGTGTGGTGGATCATCTGTTTGACCACTGGGGGAAACCCAACATAGATTTGTTCACAATGGAGAAGAATATGAAGATGACAACGTATGTCTCTCCGATTCCAGATCCGAGTGCTATCGCAACAGATGCGCTAGCTATCAGTTGGGAGGGAATGTATGCATACACATTCCCACCATCAAGCCTGATTCCAAAAGTTCTTCAGAAAATTAGGCAGGAGGAGTGCCAAGTGCTTCTGATCACACCAAATTGGCCAAGCTGATCATGGTATATGGATCTGCTAGACCTTCTGGTCTGCAATCCGGTTCCTCTGCCTCTGATGGACAGTATTATTTTTCAGGGCAAGTCCCTTCGCAACAACCCGTCAATGTTCCAATCGACTGCGTGGATGTTATCAAGGAATCTAGAATTAAGGAGTGCTTTTCTGAGCAAGCAGCCATGTTTATGGCAAAAGCCAGAAGGGTGTCAACCTCAAGAGCATATGACCTTAAAATCAATAGATTTGCAGAATGGTGCTCAAACATCCAATGGATGCATCTATTCAGGTAGTAGCCGATGTCCTCTGTCACCTGTATGATGCCCATAGTCTCAAGCCTAACTCTATTGCTGGCTACAAGTCAGCTTTAATGACAGTTTTCCCTTGCTTGGCTGATAGGAGAAGTGACAAAGTCTGTTCATTGAACACTTTAATAAAAGGCATGGGTAATCTAAGACCGAGAAATCCTCAAGTGATTCAGTCTTGGAGTTTATCTCTAGTGCTTCAAGTTCTAGCTGATAAACCCTTTGAACCACTAAGTTCCATTTCTATGAAAATTTTGACACTTAAAACTGTATTTTTAATTGCTGCGGCCTCTGCAAGACGGAGAAGTGAGATTCATGCTTTATCCGCCGAGGCAGACCATTATGTGGTTACAGGGGAAGGCCTTAGGCTTCTACCTAGGATTAATTTCATGGCTAAAAAAACAGTCTTTGAAATATCCAGGTCAACCTATTAATTTACCAGCTTTGTCTATGTTTGATCCTAATTCAAAAGCTTGGTGTCTAGTCCACGCATTAAACAAGTACAAACAACGTACACAGGAATGGCGGACAGATTCATCCTCGTTATGGTTGTCATATATTGAACCTGATGGCAGGGCATCAAAAGACACTATAACTGGGTGGATTGTGGAATGTATTCAGTTTTGCCACAAATCCGCCACAGGTAAACAAGTTGACTTAACCAAGGCTCACAGTGGCGTCCACCAACCCGTTTAATGGGGTGCCGGTGGATGACATTATGTCGGTAGCTCAGTGGCACTGAGTCAAGTTTTACAGACCATTACCTCCGTGAGCCCACTAATCCTCTTGCCTTATCGATTTTCAAAAGATAATCACGTATATATAGTGTAGATAAGTTGCGCTCACTGTCTTCAGACAACATATTTTAATTATGGAAACAACCGCATAAAAATGTATCATTTGTCCTTCCCTGAGGTGGTCTGGATGGATACAGCTCTCATGCATAAGGTCAGTATTGCCTTTTGTTGTTACATAATTTATTGTCAAGATTTGTTACCCTTTTCTAAAATGTTGTTGGTACCTGTGTATTATGTGGTTCATTTACTGAGAGTATATGAAAATGAAGCCTTTCGTCTCGTGTCCTGTAGTACTTAACACCAGTACTTAGAGAGCATATGAGACATTGAGGTCATACCCTCTCCTTTCCCAAAAGGGTAGGTGGGAAGCGCATTTGACATACGGTCATTACTGTCACCATCGGTTGTATTAT
Organism: Chaetoderma sp. LZ-2023a; assembly: GCA_034401795.1. NCBI lineage: Eukaryota > Metazoa > Mollusca > Caudofoveata > Chaetodermatida > Chaetodermatidae > Chaetoderma > Chaetoderma sp. LZ-2023a. Next base: position 153,098,868 of record CM067373.1, read on the forward strand.
CCGATGATCAAATCATTGCCTGATTGTGTGTGTCACACAATTTCAGATGTTAGTGCTGCATGCGCAAAAGCCTCGCTTCCCTCCCGCTGAATTCACTGACAAATTCTGGCAATATTATAGAGTGTTAGGGAGGTAAGTATATCTCTTGAAGCGAAATAAACGAAATCATGGATTTCTTTTTTCACGAGAGTTGATACTTACCTCCCTAATACGGACCCGGCCTCTCCGCCCCACAGAGGCTCGTTCTTCAGGCTTGTTAGTGCCATGTGTCGGCCAAAGTACAAGCTGAGGCAGTGTCAGTCTGCGCATGCACAAGGTTTGGGCTGGCATCTGGCAGACTCACCTGTCTACCTGCCAAGTAGGGGCACCTTTCTTTTTAAATCTGGTGTTATTGAGTCTAGGTCGATATTATGAAATATAGTGTTAGGGAGGTAAGTATAACTACTCCTTCGTGAAAAAAGAAATCCGTGATTTCGTTTATTTCATTCGCTTATGTATTTCTACCATCCATATCCCTGTATTTCAGGTTAATTTTGCACAGTGACAGGAGCAGTCCGTACCTGGAGGCACTGGAATCGTTTCAGAAAGAACTGGATCATTTCAAGCCAGCACTACTCATTGTAGGGGGGCTGCAAATGATGGATAACTTTCCATTCAAATCAGGTATGAATACAGGCATGATATAGATCTTATCAAATAATTACTTGTCTTATAATAGACGAGACACTTTTGTTTCTGTTTCTCGTAACCATTCTTGTAACACTCAAATTTCTTAAAGAAACTTTCAATCCTCTCATAGAAAATGTTCATTTACAGGCCCAGAGAAGATTATTTCTGAAAATTTACCACAGATATAACTGGTTCTGTTATCGAGCCAGTCATTTCAGTGGTAAATGTTAAAAAATAGTTTGCAAATGGACAGTTCTCAAGACCACTGCAGACAGGTGATGTTGGTTCAGCGATGTAGCTGCAGTCACATCCTACATACAACTTCATTGTATGGATCCTATTGAAATCAATCACGCTCATTGGTAACCTTATTCTGCCTATGTCAGTAAAACTACAGTTGTTTTGTTGTGTTATTGTCATCTTCATATTTGTGGTTTATCTACTGTCTGTACTGGCCAGATATTCTCAAACAAAAGTACTGTTAGTTGTACATTGATGGATCCGATCTGTCATCTGTATCTGACATCATCATCAAGTATGTCACTAGTTGCACACATCACAATCACAATACCGGTAACTTAAAGCGATGCTAATCTCATCTCAAATGTTGTATTGCACTGAGAGAATATGGTTTATAGATTCCAATCATTCATATCCTGTCACATTCCCTGATATGTATCACAATTATCTGCTTTGTAATATCGCGTAATAGGATTGCTTTTATAGCACATTGCCAAACTATAGCTGGTGCCTCTATGACTGAGCGTATATACCGAGGCAGACACACTAGGTTTTTTTCTGATTGGTTAAAAAGTAGATCATGACAGCCATCATAGGGTGTAGAAATGTACCAACATTTTAGCGCCATAATAAAAAGCTTAAAATTACCTGGATAGTTTATGAGCGGCGTGTTAGATCACCTGAATAGCTATCAAGAGATGGGATTTGTTATCCTTTAAGTCTGTCACTAGGGTAGCAATCGTCCATCACATATTAAAGGTGTATACATGAATTGTATGTCTTTGCTTAAGTTATAATTTTAAAAACATACTATTAGATATTTTGAAACCCTTTTGGCTGGGAGCTGTTGATATGCAGCAACAGTCCCCAATCAAATTAGTTTCCAAATATTCAACAGCGTACTTGTATAATTGCCTGGAAATTTTAATTCCGAGAACTCGGGTTTTGATGGTTCAAATCGATCCAAAAGTGTACAGGTGGGTGGAGCTTAGCTAGAAATGGGCGTGGCATATCTCAAAAGGGATCGCTTTTTTGTATTTTAGGTGAAAGAGAAGCACGCCTCTCCAAGCTCGAAAGCCTGCTGAAGATGACACCATCATCTACCAAGATTCATTTTGAAATGGCCTCGTTTACAGATGAGTCAGTCATACAGGACCTGATAAAACACGTTGTGCCGTATGCTGATTCACTTGGAATGAATGAGCAAGAGTTACCTAACTTTCTCAGTATTTTAACAGGAGGTGAGATTCAGCTAATATCTGATGCCTACCCGAGAGTTGCTAATGTTCTGGACCAGATGCGTGATGTTTACACAATCATCCGTCAAAAGGAGAGGAATTTGAATATCGGGCAACGCACATTAACCAGGCTTCATATCCACACATTAGCGTATCAAGCAATATTAGTCACTAAGGGATCATCGTGGAAAAATACCATGTCTGCAACAGCAAAAGCATCACTGACTGCAAACAGGTTTATATGTGGAAACGATGACGTTGACACGATGAAAGCTCGTATTCTAATGGATGATTCGTTCTCTACGAGTCGCGACGAGTCAAAGAGAAAAATGCCTCTGCACGCACATCGACCCGTGTCTTGTTGGGAAGAACAGGATTACCTCATTTGCGTCGCCCCAGTATTGGTCTGCACGGATGTTCATCAAACTGCTGGCGGTGGCGATAATATTTCTTCTGCGGGTCTCGTACTTCAAATTTAGAATTCCTGTGATAGTCTCTGAAATATTTTGAAGAAAGTATTGTTAGAGAAAGTTTTTTGTGATAAATAAGTCTGTGCATAGTATGATCTGTTACTTGGAGGGATTGATTTATTCACTTGAGTATCTGACGTTATAAGCGAATGTGTCACTTGTTAGCGGATGTCACATTCAGAATAATGTTTCTACTTCGAATAATACTTACCAGATGTACTATTATGATAATGTCTATTATCTAGTCTAGCTCAAAATAAACAATTAAAACTCCACACTCTCCTGGTCCTGCCCATACTGTGTCCGGGAATTACCATAGCCGCAGGTACTGAGTCAATTCCCAATCACAGTCAGATTCGTCTATTTTGCTCTCCATGCTAGTCGTGGGTTTTTTAGCTCTCTAAATTTGCAATTTTTAACAGAGTTAGCGGTTTTCTGCTTAATTCATTGCTGGAAGGATGGAAGAAAAAGGAAAATCATCACAGGGGCAGGTTGTATCAATCTAGAATTTATACATTCGTGCCGTAATGACTGTTTGAAATTTCCTTAAATTGGAACATTATTTTAAAATGGTAGCCATTTTTGGAGTCGCTCCAGTACCCGTTAACTTGTTAATCTTATCCGGGTACTCGGTTAATTTCTCTCGCGACTCGGTTCCTTCCAAGATGGATGCGCCCTTAGTCAAGATGGCAGCGCCCATGATTAATGTTTCGCTTTGGCTTGGCATGTCTATTCACTCTGTTTATGCCGATTTTTAGCTCTCGGCTTCATTGTCGAGGGTGTTTGTAGTGATCAGTGTTTATTTCTTGGGTGTTTTAACGTTAGTTAACTTCAAAGTTGTGTTTATTAATTTTCACTCAAAAAAGTTTCAAATATTTCCTGCCTAAAGGCTTGATTATCATTAATTTAAGGGAAAGTTAATGTTTCTAAGTAAATTCTATTTTACAATCAAGTCAATTGTGCGTATTGCTCATCATCGTATGTCATGTGCAGCGTTTTAATTCTTCTCTGTGTTCGCAGAAGGCCAAGAACCAGGATACTTTGTGCCACAAATGCAACAGGTTCATGAAGCGCAAGTTTAATGGCCATCACTGTGTCGGTTGCGCGAAGTGCAAAGTGGGAAGTCCGTGTGATGTGTGCGCCAAGTGGTCGTCGGAATTGGTGGCAGAGTTCGATCGGGATCGTCGTGCGCGCTTGGAGAGAATCGCGAGGGACAAGGCGGCCCAGCTGGATCAGGCGTCAGTGAGAGGACTGGAAGATCGTCTCAACGAGCGAATGGATTCAGCATTGGGCGTATGGGCGGCCCAGTTCAATGCAATGTTTGAGTCTTTGCAATCCACGATCCTGACGATGCAGGCTGGTGCAGGGCAACCTTTTGGTGGTCCGGCTAGTTCTGCGGAGGGACAAGCACCTGTCCTTTCTCTGACCTTGGCTCAAGAGCCGACGGCGGAGGAGGAAGATCTCCTATTGGAAGATTCTGGCATGCCGGATATTTCGTTGACGGCTAGACCAGGTACATCCCAGGGATCTCCCTCGGGATTTGTATGGGTTTGCCAAGCAGGTGGTGATGTCAACGTTCCGTCGGGCATTTTCCACCCGGATTTCACTCGACCCGTTTTGTCATTGGAGCCATGTTTTGCGGTTCCTAGCGGCATCCCGGCAGCATTAGGTGCGTCTTTTCTCAGAGTGCCGGCATCTACCGTGGTGAAAGCGGCTGTAGTCCCGCCTCCCGTGCTGGAGCCGATGGACTGCAGTGAATCCGTGTCCGGCGATTCGTTGGACACTGGTGCCGCTAGTAGTCGGGCTATGGACGCGCTTCATGTTGGAAGAAGTGCGGGCCATAGCTCTCAGCATGGATCGTCGGTGGCCTACTCATCCAAGGGTGAGAAGGAAGATGAGAATGGTAGTCCATTGATGGATGAGTCCGCTTTCTGCACTGAAGCTGAATGGGTGCAGGTCCTTGGCTGGATGCCCAACCGTCTCGGGTTGGGGAGCGGATCAAGGATCTCAGCGCGATGTCAGAGCGAGCGGCTAGCATTCTGTCAAGTGGCTCTTCAGCCATGCCGACGCTCCCTTTGGACACGCAGACTTCCGACATGTTGGAGGTTGCGGCGTATCGTCTGGTTCAGCCAGATTATGCATTGCCCAAAGCCCCGAAGGGGATAAGGAGTATGGTCCGTTTTCTGGAGCTGGCCTACCATCAGTATTCCCGGGTTCCACGGCTTTCCATCGGGGAGTGAGATGCGCTTAATAGGCCATTGGCTGGGAAATCTAAGGGGCGTTCTCATCCCCTAGTTTCCCAGGCCAATAAAGATCCGTTTAATGAGCTAACGCTCATTGAAGATGCAGCGAGGGAAGCCATGGCTGCGCTCTCACGCGGGTGTACCGTCCTGCAGGGTATGCTGACTTGCATGGCGGAAGGTGGACAAGTGCCAGAGGCTGCTTCCGGAGTTGTCCGGGACACCATGTCTTGTCCCAGGATTGCCTGGCCAGGGTGATCACCAGATCATTGGCGGAGCGAAGGAGAATGGTTCTCGATTGTGTAGAATCAGGACCTGAGATGAGGGCTGCGTTATCTTCTGTGCCTTTCATTGGTCCAGGCCTGTTCGGCGGCTCGGCACGGCAAGCCGTAGCCAAGGTCGCGTCAATGGTCGCTGAGCAGGAAGTAGTCGGCAAGTCGTGGAAGTCGACTAAGAGGACACAGCCGCAGCAGTCTTACAAACAGCATCGGCATGAGCAGCAGAGGCAGCGCCAGAGATCGCCCTTCCGTCCTTCTGGCTGTGATGTCCATCAGGCATCCGGATCGCAGGGACCTGGCCGTTCGTCCTCATATAAGTCCTCTAATAAGAGGCCGTATGAGGAGGACAGGAAGGGTGGCGGTTCGGGTCGCGGCGGTTGTCATAAGGATAGCCGTGGCGGCGGTTCCGGGCCGTCATATTCCAAGAAACCGCGGGGCGGCTGTGGAAGCTGGTCCTGATGGGTTTCCGGCGGAATCAGTTCCTGTGACATCAGGAACGAAGGGAGTCGAGAATCTTTACCCAAGCGATTTAGCGTCTTATCATGCAATATCGACCGCCAGCTGTGTGCAGATTCCTACCGTCGGAGGCAGACTTCAACTGTTCTCAAGCCAATGGGAACGGGTCGTGCGAGATTGTTTAGTCTGTCAGTGGTTAAGAAACGGCTATGAACCGGACTGGCTCATCCGTCAATCGTTAGTTCCGTTAACATCGACTCCAGTGTGGACTCCTGTTCCAAGGGAATCCGATCGTTTAGATGCCATTTGCTCAGAAATCGAAGCTCTTCAGTGGAAGAACGCGATTCATCTAGTCCGCAATCAGTCCTCCCTAGGCTTCTATTCGATGATGTTCCTCATTCCGAAACATACCGGAGGTTGGAGACCAATTCTCAATCTCAAACCGTTGAACAAATTTATTCTTTCTCCAAAATTTCAGATGGAGACTGTAGCAGCCGTGATGACAGGGCTGAGAAAAGGCATGTGGGCAGTGTCGATAGATCTGAAGGATGCTTATTTTCATATTCCAATGCCATATCTTCGCTTTGCATTCCAAGACAATGTTTGGGAATTCAATGCGCTTCCATTCGGCCTGACCACAGCGCCGAGGGTCTTCACCAAAGTGGTTCTCGCCATGACTTCTTATCTTCGCAGGAGAAACATAGCTGTTCATGCTTACATAGACGACTGGCTGCTGAAGGCTGGGAATCCAGTCACTCTGCGCAACAATCTTCAGTTAGTCCTAGCCTTACTAAAGGATCTAGGATGGATTGTGAATCTAGAGAAATCAGAATTGACTCCATCCCAGGAGTTTGTTTATCTGGGAATATTTTTCAACCTCAGGGACGGCGTAGCTTTTCCGGCGGAGAGCAGAGTCAAGAGTTTGATTGCAGTACTGGAGTGAGTTTCTCTAGGAGCCTTTCTAACGGCGCGCCAATTTCTCAGGATACTGGGTTTACTAGTGTCTCTGGAGAAAGTGGTTCCTTATGCGGCACTCTGGCGCAGGTTGATTCAGATGTATCTAATGTCATTCTGGTCTCAGAGAACGGATCCATTATCTCTGAAGATTCCAGTAAAAGAACCATTGATATTCCACCTTCAGTGGTGGTTATCAGAACAGAATCTCCTGCGAGGTGTTCCTCTACAACCTCCTCAACCACAGATGTCCATCTTCACAGATGCATCGACAACGGGTTGGGGAGCGGTATTGGACGATCAGTCATTGTCAGGGGAATGGGATCGGACCAATGCGCAGAAACATATCAATGTTCTCGAATTATTAGCAGTGACATTAGCACTTCGAAAATTCGAGAGCTTAATCCGAGACAAGATTGTCCTAGTAAGGACAGACAACTCAACAGTGGTGTCTTATTTAAACCGCCAAGGCAGGACGAGATCACCGGAGTTGTGTATGATGATTTGGAACCTTCTGCTGTGCTGCCAAAAGAGGAATGTTATTCTTCTGGCAGCACACATTCCAGGAAGACTGAACATCTTAGCAGATGCTCTCAGTCGAAGGACGGTTTGTCGTCCGACGGAGTGGCAGCTCAACGAATCGGTAGTGGATGTTCTATTCAAACATTTGGGCAAGTCAAATGTGGACCTGTTTGCGATGAAACAGAACGCAAAGATGGTCACATACGTGTCACGTATCCCGGACCCGCTAGCTCTAGCAGTAGACGCACTGGCGATAAGTTGGAAGGGAATGTACGCGTATGCGTATCCTCCAACGATTCTCATCCCAAAAGTTCTGGCAAAGATAAGAGAGGGAATGTGCCAAGTACTACTGATCGCCCCTTATTGGCCAGGCCGATCATGGTTTGCGGATCTGCTGGACCTTCTGGTCTGCAATCCAATCCCTCTTCCAGACAGAAGAGACCTAATCTCTCAGAACAGGGGTCTGTACTTCCACGACAGACCAGAAATGTTCAAATTGACTGCATGGATGTTATCAAACAGCGTGCAATTAAGGGTGGCTTTTCTGAGCAAGCTGCGAAGTTTGTTGCTTCAGCCAGAAGAGGGTCAACCACTAAAACATATAATTATAGAATCAACAAATTTGCAGAGTGGTGTAAGGGAAGAGATATCGATCCCTTTTATGCATCTGTTCAACACGTAGCAGATTTTATCTGTCATTTATACGAAGTTGACAAACTTGTACCTTCAACCCTAGCAGCATATAAGTCTGCATTAGCTTCAGTCATTCCCAGTCTGGCCATTGAAGGAGTGGAAAATGACACTTTAAATGAAGTTATTAAAGGAATGAGCAATCTGCGACCTAGACAGCCAATTCCTATCCCAGCATGGAATCTATCTCTTGTTCTACAGGTTTTAGGGCATGCTCCCTTTGAACCGATTAGAGCTATAGATATTAAACTGTTAACTATTAAAACAGTTTTCTTGGTTGCAGCAGCGTCGGCGAGAAGGAGAAGCGAAAACATGCGCTTTCTGCCGAACAAGACCGTTTTGTCATCACAGGTGAAGGTTTAAGACTACTTCCACGTCTTTGTTTCATGTCAAAGAATCAGTCACTTAAATATCCAGGACAGCCGATCAATTTGCCAAGTTTAATTAGTCATGACCCAAACTCTTCTGCTTGGTGTCCTGTCAGATGTCTGAAAATGTATAAAAAACATACTGAGGAGTGGATAGATGACCCAAAATCTCTGTGGTTATGTCTCAAAGCTCCTCATTTGCGTGCCTCAAAAGATACTATTTCTCGTTGGATAGTCGATGCTATTCAGATGTCGCAAAAAATCACTACATGAAAGCAGATTGATCGTGCGAATGCCCATCAGGTCCGAACACTAGCAGCAGCATCGGCCCTGTATAAGGGCGTCTCATTAGAGGAGGTGATGTCTGTAGCACAACGGCATGCCGAGTCGTCATTTATTGATTTCTACCTTCGCGACATCTCTAGCGCACTTAATCCGGTAGCTGTCACCAATTTATCGAATCTGAACTAAGCCACATCCGACCACTATTTCGCACACATCACAAGTTCTTCCACTTGCACTGAACAATGGCCATGCACATGACCTGAGAACGACCGTGGATTGGGCCGAGCTCCTGTGATGAACTAAAAGACCAAGCACTCAAAATGCTGAGTGTTTGTTTACATTAATTAAGTGACTAATTTTAAGTTTACTTATAGTCAAAATACCAGACTATTTAAGTAAATAGTCTGGACAAGAACATCTTATTCTTTTGCAGACATTAGACTCATTCCAATTTGAAATTCTATTCGATATACTGAGTTTTTTCAAAATTCAGAAGTTGTTGTAGCTTCTTTGCACTCTCTGGACTGCCCTAGCTGAGACTTGGGGCTGACACGGGTCTGGTGGGTGTTGCTCCCCGTTTTTGACAGCCCTCTGGAATTTGTGCGGACAAATGAGGGGGGGGGGAACACGGTCTAGACCATGGAAGTTTAGCACTCTATGAGTCAGATAGCAGAACCCAAGCGTATGCCAGGGTTCTAGTCTCTTCACAACCTTCTCTGTCGGATGGTAGATGAGTGCTGGGTTCGAGCCTCACGTCCTCCCACCGGTATTTCTTGGCTGTTGAAATCCGGAGTTTATCATAATAGTACATCTGGTAAGTATTATTCGAAGTAGAATAAAAAAAGCATCCGCTTTTGTTTCTACGAGAATTCGTAATACTTACCCGATGTACTATGGCCCTCCCTCAGCCGCCCCGCTGACATGAGGCTGAGCTACTTTCGCTGTTTGTCAAGACAAATATAAGACAAATCTGACTGTGATCGGGAATTGACTCGGTACCTGTGGCTATGGTAATTCCTGGAGACAGTATGGGCAGGACCAGGAGAGTGCGGGGTTTTAATTGTTTATTTTGAGCTAGACTAGATAATAGACATTATCATAATAGTACATCTGGTAAGTATTACGCATTCTCGTAGAAACAAAAGCGGATGCTTTTTCGATGCTCCACCACAAAAATTGAAGTCTGTCATGAAATTGTATGTATGAGATAAATTTGTGATGTCTTCACAATCAGATTTCCCATAATATACTGGCAGCTGCGCCATCTTAGGAAGAGCTAATTTAACATTATGAGCAATGAGCCTGTGAAGCCGTAATTACATTTTCTGTACTATCTTGCAAAATTCACTCATAATGGACCTTTCCATTTTGATCTATGCCCCACCCATCACTAGCTAAGCTCCACCCACACCTCGCCGTGTTGGGATTGATCGATCCCCAAATGCCCTAGTTATCAATTTCCTGAAAACTATACAGGGAAGCTGTTGAATATTTTGTAACTAATTTGACTGGGCGCTGTTGCTGCCTATGGCAGCAACAGCGCCCAGTCAAATTAGTTTCAAAATATTCAACAGAATATTTATTAAATAGTAAAAGCAAACAATTTTTACAACAACGCAAAGCCCGTCTTCAAATATGCATTCATGACGTACTTATCGACGTCATTCATTGTGATGTCATTGTACACATCACGCAGGTCATTATGTCATCATATGATGGGTGGGTACTCTGAAAAGGTGAATTGGGTGTTTTCTGATACAGGGCGAGGTTATTACAGATTCTCATGTACCAGGGTTGTATGGTTTGAGCTTCATGGAAAATGTAAACAACGCATTGCTATGGGCAGTCCTCTAGCATGTAGTAAGTTTTCCCCACTAATGGTGGCCGATCTCAAAATGCCCGAATGTGCGAAACTACGAATTGTCTGTCTTTGGTAAATTTACAATTTAATAAACAGTCTTGAATATTTTAAAGCTAATATGACTGAGAACTGTTGCTGCCATAGACAGCACCAGCTCCCAGTCACATTAGTTTCAAAATATTTTCTTGTATATTTACCTTCCGTGTTCAGAGTGTATAAATCGATTCAAATAAGCATTCAAAATGGGCGGAGCTTAGCTAGAAATGGGCAGGTCATAGATAGAAATAGATCCGTCTATTGTTTTGGTAGGAAATTATTTTAGCGAGAACACGGTCGATGCATAGTGATATTGCTGGATATATGATGAGATTTTCAACTGCCAGTTGCCACAAATGGTCTGCAATAAAATTAAAAATTATGCAAAAATATACTCAAGAGATTATATTGCTTGAATGTAAAGCACACGTTTAACCTGTCTATAATAGAGACCAACTTTTGGGGCCAAATTATAGCGTTTCTGTACTTGATTATTAACCCTTTGAGCCCTGAATTTCGAGAATTTCAATTTTTAACTATACACGTAAGTTGTTGAATATTTTTTTAACTAATTTAATAGGACTCTGTTGCTGTCCTAGGCAGGAACAGCTCCCAAGCAAATTAGTTTCAAAATATTCAAGATGATGTTACTTAAATTATAATTTCTGAGTTTGAACAGCCTTTTTGGTTCAAAGATTGAACACGTTGAAGTGTCACACCCTTTTATGATCTCCAGCCAAAGTTATTTGTATCCATGGGTCCAGACTTTCAATGTTTACCCAATCTTGGAAATGGAATAACTTATTTTGTACAATTTTTTGTTTTCAAGCGTTTCCCCTCCATATTACCCCATAAAGATGTCTTATGCTTGTTAATAAAGCTTGAAAATGGTGTTTAAAATGTCTGAGAATGTTAGTCCCTTTAATGGTAAAGCGGTCATAGGCTTCTGCAGCGGTCTTGTAAAATGTCCGTTTGTTAAGCCAAGAAATGATTTTTTAACATTTACCACTGGAATGACTGGCTCAGTTATTGAGCCAGTCATTTCTGTGGTAAGTTTTCAGAAATAGTCTTCTTGTGTTGTCATACACCTCACCAAGACTGGGGTGACACTTCACAAGGGAAAGGTGAGGGGGGGGGGGGGGGTGAGTCTACTACCCTAAACACTTACATAAGATTAATTTACTTACAGTATGAACATAAATAATTTATTCTAAACCAAATATTGTACTATACTGCCTCCGGGGGTACAATAGCCCCAGATAAAGTCCGATTGTAAGATGAGTGAGTGATTATAAAATAATATTGGCACAAGAATTACATTCAAAGGAAAATGGGATACATAATTATTTCTTGACAAAAATGACAATGTTAACAATAACTAAGGTAGGCACAACGGCAACTAAGTACGATACCAAGTTAACTACAACAGTCTTGACAATATGTGTGATAGGCACGACAACAACTAGGTTTCTTGTTAGCTCACCTGGCCTGAAAGGCCAAGTGAGCTTATGTCGTGGCGACCATCCGTCGTGTGTCTGTCCGTCCGTCATCCATCCAGCCGTCCATCAACTTTTCCTTTAAAATGACTTCTTCTCAAGAACCACTGGGCCAATTTCAATTATATTTGGCAGGAAGCATCCCTAGGGCATAGAGATTCAAGTTTGTTCAAATGAAGCCGATCGGCCAAAATCCAAGATGGCCGCCGGCCAAAATAGCCGATTTTTAGAAACACTTTAAAAAATCTTATTCTCCGAAACCGCTGGAGGAATTGATTCAAAACTCATAACACATCGGTAGACCCAAGTTTGTTCAAGGCAACCTGATTGGCCTAGTTGCCTAGTGGCCATCTTGGATGACCTAGTTTTCGCGAAAATGACTTCTCCCGAACCACTGAAGGAATAGGTCTGAAATTTGGTAAATATGCTTAGGGACCAAGGTCCATTCAGGTTTGTTCAAGGGAAGTTCGTACGTTAAAAAACATGGCCACCATCAACCAATCAAAATTTAGCGTCTGTTGGTCATATTGGCTTTTTTGTATTTGATGTATTTTGATGGCGAAAATTGCTTTATATATGCTTATCAGTGTGGCGAGTTCAAATATGCCACTTTCGGGACTATTGGATAAACGGTTTGGCTGCCATCTTGGTTTATTTTCCCGCCATAGACTCCCATAGTAAAGCAATGGGCCCATAGTAAAGCAATGGCGAATTCTTTAAACGACTTCTTCTCAAAAACCACTGGGCCAATTCAATTATATTTTGGAGGAAGCGTTCATAGGGTATAGAGATCTAAGTTTGTTCAAACGAAGCGGATCGGTCAAAATCCAAGATGACCGTCGGCCAAAATGAAACACTAAAAAATCTTCTCCGAAACCACCGGAGGAATTGATTCAAACCTCATAACACATCATCTGTCGCAGCGGTAGACCCAAGTTGTTCAAGGCAACCTGATTGGCCGATTTGCTTGGCGGCCATCTTGGATGACCTAGTTTTCGCGAAAACGACCTCCCGAACCGCTGAAGGGATAGAGCTGAAATTTTGTAAATATGCGTAGGGACCAAGCGCCTTTCAAGTTTGTTTAAGGAAAGTTTGTTCGTTAAAAAACATGGCCGCCATCAACAAATCAAAATTCAGCGTTTCTTGGTCATATTGGCTTTTTTGTATTTGATGTATTTTGATAGCGAAAATTGCTTTATATATGCTTATCAGTGTGACGAGATCAAATATGCCACTTTCGAGACTGTCGGATAAACGGTTTGGCTGCCATCTTGGTTTGTTTTCCCGCCATAGGCTCCCATAGTAAAGCAATGGTCCCATAGTAAAACAATGGGGAATTCTTTAAACGACTTCTCAAGAACCACTGGGCCGATTTCAATTATATTTGGGAGGAAGCATTCATAGGGCATATAGAGATCTAAGTTTGTTCAAATGAACCCGATCGGCCAATTTGGCCGGCGGCCATCTTAGATTTAGGCCGATTTTAGGAAACGTCTTTAAAAATCTTCTCCGAAACAGCTTGGGGGGATTGATGCAAACCTCATGAAATATGATTTATGGCAAGGGAACTTGATTGGTCAAATGCTTCGGGCGGCCATCTTGGTTGACCTAATTGTAGCGAAAATGACGTCTCCAAAAGCGCTGAAGGGATCGGGTCGAAATTAGGCAGATATGATTAGGGCCTAAGGGCCATTAAAGTTTGTTCAAGAGAGGTTGATCCGTCAAAAAACATGGCCGCCGTGGGCCAATCAAAATATAGCATGTTTGGTGGCCATATTGGATTTTTTTATTTGATGGATTTTGAGGCCGAAATTGGTTTTATATGTGTTTTTGGGTATTCTGATCTCAAATTTGCAATTTTCGAAACTGTTGACAATATTATGGCTATGAAATGACAAGGTGGTGACAATATAATGACAATAATATAATGAGAATAGCAATAGTAAATAGATGATTATATTTATACTATTGATGAAGTTTCTACTACCGTACAGGCCACACCTAAGCACTTACTGAACCCCGGATCACATTAAAAGAGTCAGAAGCACAATATTAAACCCCTACTAGTCAGCGGAACACTTCAAGACAGCCGGCAACCCTCAACAACAATGCATAATAGCCTTGACACAGACATCGCAACAACCATGAGCAATCCTAAACCTCACAGGGCTTAAACAACCACAAACTGTCGACTCTTAGTCCCAACATCAGCGGTGCGCCGACCCATCAATCATGAAGGCTCAGGCCTTCACAACCTGGAATGACCCTTGGGTGGATGATTGATTGCGACAATACCTCATATTCATGATATCTTAATAAAAACATGTAGAACTTGCAATTAATTCATAAACACGCATTGATCAAGTCAATTTAACATCACTCAATGACAGCCAAGCCATGGTAAAACTGAAACAATGATTTCTGTATTTCCGGAATATCTTACACAATTAGCAGACATCAATTTAATAAACACACCATATAAATATAGAGCCATATCCTCACATTCTTGACCTGCAAATTGAGATTCATTAAGCAAACAGTCAATTTTCATTACCAATTTTGACCATCAGCACTGCAAACTCGGTTATTGAATATTTTGAAAGTTATTTTCCTGGGAGATGTGGCTGCTTAACCCTTTAACATTAATATCAGCCAAAAACAGCTTCTGCAGTGGTCTCCAGAAATGTCCATTTGCAGACCATGAGAAGATTATTTTTGAAAATTTACCACTGGAATGACTAGCTCAATAACCGAGCCAATCATTCCAGTAGTAATTTTTCCAAAATAGTCTTCTCTTGGTCTGCAAATGAACATTTTCTATGAGAAAATTGAAATTTTCATGAAAAGATTTGAGGTTTAAAGCATTAAACAGCTTCCAGTGAAATTAGTTTTAAAATACATGATTGCTTTGAAATTAAAATATCTCTATTTTGTTAATGAAAAATGATTTACTCCTGCCAATATTCTGCATACCATATGGCAACTAATACAAGTATGAACCAAATGTAATTGTAATATGATCTTTTAGTTGTATTTACAAATCTTAACATAATAATTTTAATATAATTTTCCTCGTACCAGTAGTATAGTGATACCATTCTCCCCCACCCACCCCAAACTGTCTGGCTGTCCATAGGTCTGTTATTGTTGTTAACACATTGTGTTATTTCTTGAACAAACCAAACTAAGTTAAAATGCTTCTGTATGCAAATAATCTGTGCATTAGGAAATTGAGGTTTACAATGTATTCGATGTGAAATCCTAGTGTCAAGTCAGACGTTCTCGTATGGCCACCATATTTAAATTTGCAGGTCTTTACCCTTGTAGTTTCAAAACTTTTTCACAGGTACATATATGCATTTCCTCTCTATGTTGTAATTCACCTTTCCAGAGTATCCATCGTCATCTGACGTCATATGGCGTCATAATCAGCTAAGCGATGTGTAGGATTACGTCATAATTATTACATCATAAATGATTCCATTAGGCCCATCTTTAACTCTTAATAGTCCGACACGTAGGAATTGTGTCTCTACTATTTAATAAACATGCTGTTGAATATTTTGAAACTAATTTTATTGGACGCTGTTGCTGCCATAGGTCCATTTCATGAGGTTTTAGAATACAGCATGGTAAATGTTTCTTGGATATCAAAGGTCGGTCATTATGAGCTAGTTTCCACAGTTCATAAAATATCAAAGGAATTTTGATACACATGATACTTCACAGGGTGTAGTGTCAACACATTGACTCATACAGTTGCATATTAGGCTAAATGTGTTATTTATCAAAATTATGTCGCAGTTCCATGAACATGAAAGAAGTTGTTCTCCAGACTGTGAAAGTCTGTTACGAAGAAACTTATCAAAGAATGTCCACCCCACCAAAATTGTTGGAAAATGTTCACCTGTTTCTTTGCTGTTGACACAGTAAAGGATAGAATATTGACCTGAGCGTGATAGGGGTTAAGCAAAAATGGGAGGTCCATGGTTTGCAATCTGATTGTTCTTGTTTAAGGATTAGGCTCAGGAATGTTCCATCATATTTAGAACTATTGATTTCTGATATAAGTTCGGTGTTAACAGCTAAAAAACCTGATAACTCCATTGTTGTTTAATGGCTCGCTTTGAAACTTTATAGGACTCGGCCTGGAGAATAAACCTATTGAAATCAACGATGATCCGAAATCCAAAATAGCCGCCAATCACTGGCAGCCATCTTGAAAATTGGTTACAGGTTATCGGATCGCTTTGAAACTTGATCTGGTGGTTGGCCTAAGTTTGGAGAAGAAACCTATTGAAATTCATCATGATCCGACATCCAAGATTGCCACCAGCCATTGGTGGGCATCTTGAAAATTGGTTTCTGAATGAGAGCTGTCACCGTTTCTCAGCTTGCTTTGAACCTTCATAGCATGGTTGGACTGGTTTTGGAAAGAAACCTATCGAAACGGACCATGACCCGAAATCCAAGATGGCCGCCAGCCAAGGATGGCCACCTTGACGATTGGTATCCGGACGTTAGGAAGACTGTACTACAACTAAGGAAGAATGCTACGGATGATCGCGAAGTCCAAGATGACCGCCAGACACCGGCGTCCATCATGAAAATTGGTTTCTTGGTAATACCTCAGTACATCAGACTGACTATTTGCCTTCTGAAACTAGATACAGAATTTTAAATTTAATAGATACAAATATTTTTAACTCATTGTACATACTGGGAACAGAAAGTTATCATGTTGCTGTTTATCGGATCGCTTTGAAACTTCATACAGTGATTGGACTATGTTGGGGGAAGAAACCGATCAAACCTGACGATAATCCGAAAATCCAAGACGGCTACCACCCACGAAATCATTGGATGACTGGTCTAGGTCTGAGGAAGAAATCTCTATTTTCTGATACCGGTAGCTTTCATTCATTGCTTTGTCATCAGGGCAGGGTATTATGCGTTGTTTGTGGAGCTCTTGTTTAGATATATTTTTAACTTTCATACTTGGCAATAAACAACCTATTAGTTACCAGTCATGATGAAACCCATATCAGCATGATGATGTGTCTATATGATATATATTAAAGTAATTTCTCCTTTCAATTGATAACAGTAACAAGCTACAGTACATGGAGATGCCAGAGCATATGTTTAGACCACTGAGCATAATTCACCTTTCCAGAGTATCCATCTATGATCTGATGTCATAATTAACTAGGTGACATGTATGCCGACTTCACAATCATGACATCATGAATGATTCCATATCGCCTGTCTTTAATTAACACTTAATAGTCTGACACGTATGAATTGTATGTCTGCTATTTAATAAACATGCTGTTGAATATTTAGAAACTAATTTGACTCGGCACTGTTGCTGCCATTAGCAGCAACAGCACCCAGTCAAATTAATTTCTAAATATTCAACAGCTTTCATATAATATTTTTCTGGAAATTGAGTCTTGGAGTTCAGAGATCGATCGATCTCAACGCGGACGTGGTGTGGGTGGAGCTTAGATTAAGATGGGCGGGGCATAGATAAAACTGGAAAAGTCCATTGCCCCGGAATCTCTTGTTTTATATTGTTGGAAGATCTGAAAGTTTTATGCGATACTGATGTTTTATTTTATTGTTCAGTTTGCCTTCTGAGAATAGATACAGAATTTTAAATTTATATTTCTTTAATAAATACATATATTTTTAATACATTGTACATACTGGGAACATAAATTGTCATGCATATTATATTATGAAAGTGTTGCATTGTTGAGATATGTTATAGTCTATTTTAAGGAAATATATTGTAAATGAATGTGCATGCTGAATGGGTCACTTGCTGTCATACATGTTTCTGACTTCTTTCTGTTTCTCACCCTCCCATTCTCTAGTTAGCTCACCTGGCCTGAAAGGCCAAGTTAGCTTATGCCATAGCGACCGTCCGTCATGTGTCCGTCTGTCATCCGTTCATCCATCCGTCGTCTGTCCGTCAACTTTTCCTTTAAACGACTTCTTCTCAAGAACCGCTGGGCTGATTTCAATTATATTTGGCAGGAAGCATCCTGAGGACGTAGGGATCTAAGTTTGTTCAAACGAAGCCGATCGGCCAAATTGGCTGGTGGCCATCTTAGATTTTAGCCGATTTTATGAAACGTCTTTAAAAATCTCTGAAACCATTTGTGGGATTGATGCAAACCTCATGAAATATGTTCTATGGCAAGAGCTGTACCAAGTTTGTTCAAGGGAGCTTGATTGGTCAAATGGTTCGGCGGACATCTTGGTTGACCTAGTTTTAGCGAAAACGACTTCTCCAGAACCGCTGAAGGGATTGGGTCGAAATTTGGCAGATATGATTAGGGATTAAGGGCCATTAAAGTTTGAAGTGAAGTTGAACCATAAAAAAACATGGCCACTGTGGGCCAATCAAAATATAGTGTGTTTGGCGGCCATGTTGGATTTTTTTTATTTGATTGATTGATTTTGAGGCCGAAATTCGTTTTATATGTGTTTTTGGGTATTCTGATCTCAAATTTGCAATTTTCAAAATGGTCGGATAAGTGGTTTGGTATCTTGGATCATTTTCCTGACAAAAGCTCCCATACTAAAGCAATGGGAAATTTAAAATGTCTTCTCGAGAACTACTGGGCCGATTTCAATTATATTTGGCAGGAACCATCCTTAGGGCATAGAGATTCAAGTTCGTTCAAACAAAGCCGATCGGCCAATTTGGCCGGTGGCCATCTTGGATTTTGGCCGATTTTAGGAAACGTCTTTAAAAATCTTCCCCGAAACCGCTTGGAGAATCGATTCAAAGCTCGTGAAACCCCATCTAGGGAAAGACGTAAGCCAAGTTTGTTCAAGAGGACTTGATGGACCAAATGGTTTGGCAGCCATCTTGGATGAGTTAGTTTTACCGAAAACGACTTCTCCAGAACCACTGAAGGGATCATTCCGAAATTTTGTTTCAAGGGAAGTTGATCCGTCAAAAAACATGGCCGCCGTGGGCCAATCAAAATGTAGCGTGTTTGGCGACCATTTTAAACTTTTTTATTTGATTGATTTTGAGCCCGAAATTGGTCCTATATATGTTTTTGGGTATTCTGAGATCAAAATCTTAGTTTGATCATACTGAAGATGTTGAATCACATTAATGAACGTGCTGGATGGACAGGCATTTATAGTACGGTAGATCCTTACAGTAGTCTGTTTTATAATCCATGTTTTGCTTCTCCCTATCCTAGTAATAACCATGAGCAATCAGAGATTGCAGATACCTGCTCTTCCGTTTTTGTCACGTAAATTATTTTTGGATTTATCTGATTTTTTCGTATCACACCCAATGTTGTAAAATCCTTGTGTATGGCCACACCCTTTTCTGTGTTAAAATATAAGCCAAATCGGAATAGTAGTTTCCGAAATTTTCATAAATCCATAATTTGATCAAAGACAGGGCGTATCCTTAGGTCATGGGGGTCCATGTTTGTTCAAAGAAAACCGATCGGACATCTTGGATTTGAGCCCAGTTTTGGAAATGTCTTTAAAAATCTTTTCCGAAACCGCTTGGGGGATCGATTTAAACCTCATGAAATATGAGCTATGACAAGAGCTTAACTAAGTTCAAGGAAACTTGATTGGCCAAATGGTTTGGTGGCCATGTTCGATGACCTCGTTTTCACGAAAACGACTTCTCCAGAACCACTGAACGGATCGGCCTGAAATTTGCGAGATATGATTAGTGCAGTTGATGCGTAAAGAGACATTGCCGCTGTGTTCCTGTTACAATTCTGCTCAACTCCTTAGGGGTCTACTTAAAGAGGATGTCCTTTCTAGTTAACATGTCTGTTCCAGGTGAGCAAATACAGGCCCCTTGAGCCTCTTGTCAAATGTGACCCAATCTCATTTCAGAGATTAAATTAAGAGATTTTTGGTAAATGGCCAGAGTGACTTAGAAAAACGAAAATAGGTGTACCAACATGTCTTATGCTAGCATCAGTTATTTTTATTAAAGACTTGACGGTTCTACGCAATGACACAATACATCTCACATGCATTTGGTAACATGAACAGACCACAGATTCTTTGATTCCCGAATCAAGCTGATTGCGATGATAAACTACATCTAATTAGACTCATACTCCTACGACTTCTACTGGCAAACACAATACCTGTTGGCATAATATCAAGCTTTCTGCAAATGGGACATCAATGGGATGATCACAAGATGGTTTGCTCATCATGTTATCTCGCTGCAGTTCTCACATCTGTTCAAGAGCAATTGACAAGATCAAACTCTCCAATCACAAAGCTAAACATACCACCAGTCATGGAGTGTGCAGATGATGTTAATTTTCTAGATGTGGATAAGAGCCCCCTTGATGAACTGCTTCCAATAACAGCAAAGTGGCTCAAAGACAATCATTTTCATGAGACACAAAAACGAGTTCACACATGCATACCGGTTTGGAATAAGGGAGACAACTAATGTACCAAGGAGAGGTGGAGGGAGAGCAGAATCTTGGGATCACTGTAGCTGAAACACCATTGCAAACCGCTGTGCAACATGAGAGATTGCTTTCCAGTCATGGAAACTATGGATTCGTATATCCTTGAATGCAATACTACATTGGAGCATGTACATAAGTACAAGACAATGATGAATGAAAAGGAACATTTATGTGAGTTTTAAAGATCTCGGCTATGAAGAAAAAAAGGAATTGAAGCTGCCAACATTCTGCAGATTTCGTGGTGCAATGATGAGGTGTACCAAATGATACAGGCCATAGGAGTCTGATACTCAGAAAGACATTGTCCAGAGGCATGCTACATGAGAACATTAGCTCCTCCAGCTTGCCCTTAGAAACCCCTAGTTTCCTGTTCACATTGACAACTGTTCATGTTGATTGGCTCCAACAATCTGGAATAAGGTTTCTAGACATGTAGTAGACCTACCACCAGTGCACATGTGCTGCCAAGGTATGTCTTTATAGGTACATGAAGAATACGCCACTAGTATATGACTACACAGTACCATTAGAAACTGTACATGGCAGTGTAACAAATTATGACGAAAATGTGATAATAGAAGCATAAACATGTGCTCAGAGATCAATATAAAGCAAGTGTGTGGGTTTTTATTAAAATCATTGCTATTGGTCTCTAAATAACAAAAAGTTTTGATATTGGCGACTGCAAGCAACAAAAATTAGATGCAATTATCTGCTGCAGATGACAGATTATTCATTCAATTATCTCAGAACCAATTGTTATTGGCAATTATAAATTACGAGTGTACAGCTGGAATTAGCACAATTCGACAGTGTGTCACCCTAACAGTTTCCCGATCATTAAAAATCGATTTTTACAGCTTGTATTTTCCCTATATTTAAAAAGGTAACAAAGGCCATGCCTCTGGTTATAACTCTTCTGTTTGGAGGTGTACCTGCTGAGCCTGTGTAAGAATCAATATTGTTTTACCGCTGGTGCGCTGCTGGCATGCTACACCAGTGTGAGATGCCCTTTAGACAAAAAGTTAATTTTGAGAGTGAAACACCTAGTCATGTACTTATACTTATTATATACTACATATATAGGCTAATGCCTGTAAGTAGAGTGTGGTTACTTAATTGTTAGCTAGTCCATGATTTGCGTTGAAGTAGAAGCAAAATAATGTTTATGCACAGGTTGTTGAATATACCAGAATTCAGACCAGTACGAGTCTAGTCTGTTTTTGAAGACGTTTAGATTTATGGCAGTGACTATATCTTTTGGTAAATTATTCCAGCTATTTGTAATACGGTTTGAATAGACATTTTGCCTAACCAGTTTGTTGCTTCTGTTCTTAATCAGTTTCAACCTGTGCCCCCGAGTGTTGCTTTGTTTATCTACATTTAGGAATTGGCTTTGAATGTAATAAAGGCCATGTATGTATTTATAAGTTTCTAGCATCGATCACCACGTGATCGACGGTAGTAAAGAGTTGGTAGTCTTAGGGACTTTAACCTTTCTTCATAAGTATAATTTATTATAGGGGGTTTCAGTTTTATGGCTTTTTGCTCCACGTTTTCAAGAATAACACAATCCTTTTTGAAAATATGTGTCCATGGACCATTCCCATATTCATGTAGAGGTCTAAGCAGCGAAGTGTAGGGTCTTACTAGTGTTAGGCAGTGAGTGAGTGAGTGATCTTATAAATAGTAAAAAGCTCTTCAATTCGTACAGCTGAAGGACTTTTCAATGTTCCTGTTGGACATAGCTACGCCAGCCATTGCGTATTTTAACTGACGTCACCCTACCGGGGGGGGGGGGGGGGGGGGGGGGGGGAGACTAATTGATTATAAAGGCAAGGCTCTACAATATCTGACCGCTCTTGCTAAAATTGTGCTCACTTATTACAAGTGATTCGACTGCTTAGGCTACGTTATACAGGTCATAAATAAGTCAATGTACTTACAAAACATAAACAGAAATGCTCTCTTGTTTTGCAAACATGTTAATTTATTCTTTAGATGTTCTATACCATCGAGTCGCCAGTTTTACAGTTCAGCTCATACATGTAAATAAGTCACTATATTTGCAAAGAAAACCAGAAATTCTACCTTGTTTTGAAAACGTGTTAATTTATTTTTGAGGTCTTCTATGCCAACCGGTGTCAGGTTTCGCGGAAACTGCGAGATAAAAAACAACAACTCGCTTTAACCATAATCTTGCCGATTTCAAAGGCTAGGCCTTGTTATTTCACGGTCAGTACAAGAAGGATTTGTGTAGATTATGTAAACAATAATGCTGAAAGTTGTCTACATGTGTGCAGCAACGGTTTACGGAAGCCGTTTCCAAAATGAATAGAAGTTATCATATAGTTATCATATGTACATAAATGTTTGGAATTTCAGCGATGTATGCGTTAGATTTCTGTAATTCTTACCGCCTGGCCGTATTACCGTATTTCCCCTGTTTATTTTTACTGTAGTTTTGTAGTTCCGTATTTTGCTTGCTATTTAAGCAGAATTTCTATTCCAATTTAAAAAAAAGAATTTACTGACTTTTGGAGGCTATATACATAGCTGATCGTCTACGTCAGATGTCCATCAGCCAGTGAAGATCCACCAGTCGAGACATCTATCCCATTCCCCTAGTGAGCGTATTCGTATGAGCAATCTAGCCAATATATATCCTAAATCTATGGTTCCAATCTAAACGTAGAGGCGCGCTCTATCTATCTTTTTCTAGTTAGCCGTTGGAGACCACAATCCCTTGCGCAAAATGGCCGCGCCTATACGCAATTCTAGACACAACCCGAATATAAGCGTAGCCGTGAGTTCTATATACAACTCGTCCTACATACCAAAATTATCAGAGAAACCTGGACAAAAAAAGTAAATCCGGAACGTGACAACCAAAAACCTCCCACAGATATAGCTAATATAAGTTGTTTTGAAAAACTCGTGTTGAAACCCAATGTTACTGGATATAGATTTGTAATCATTCATTTCTATTGCAAGCTGCAAATGATCGCGTTTAAATGGGTACCAAATATGCTATTTCTCAATTACCCGACTCCAAGATTCGCTGTTGTTTCTCAAAACCGTGGAGTCGGTAAAATGTATAAGTTCTACGTGAAGTGATATCGCATTTCTGCGAAGTATTTGATATATTGTGTAATTATAGGCGTGCTGTTGACCTAAATTTATGCACCATTTGGAAGATGCATGTATCCGCTTGAGGTTCAGTATATTATTTACGTGAAATGATATCGCATTTCTGCCAAGTATTTGATATATTGTGTAATTATAGGCATGTTGTTGACGCCGGCCGGTCGTCTTGATCATGACAGTTCATCAACTCGTTTCTGGTTATGAGTGGTCAAGATGGCTCAATGTACAGTCAGGCCATGGCAAGCGTTCGTATTGCGAGTCATGTCTCCTGTGATCAGAGGTCATGAAAAGTGATTCTTTGGGAAGCAGGAGGGTATGTGTGTGAGACGAGTGGAGCAGTCTGGCGCCCAGGTACCCGTGGGGTGGATGATCTGTCTGATGCGCACAGGGCCTCTCAGCTAAAATGACGTCAAAGCAAGATATCTACGCCTTAGTAGCGATGTGTCTAGCGGACCTCACCTCCGTGGTACAGTGTATGCGGGGCTACGGTCCCTTGCCAAAATGACCCTATTGGCGGCCAGTACTGTGTTTGCTCGGCTGGGGAGTCGTCAGTATGCATCTTGACTCTGTCCCGGATTATGTCCCCTAACTTGGAAAGGTCTTTATCTCAGGCATATACGGAAAGGTAGCTAGCCTAGGCTGCATCCTATGTGGGGAACTGGGCATCCATCCGGCGTGGCGGGGGTCAGTGAACCACACCGGCAAGGCCAAAGGGTGCAAGTGATCAACAACTCCGCACTATAACCTGTTTTTGCCTGTTAGCGATGGCACCTTCCGAGATGCCTCACAGGCGGGGAACAGAGTGTCTGCGACAGGCCAACTCCATCAGGGCCGAATCATGGATGACTCCGACAAAGACCCGACTATGGGCATATCTACAGCCCTTCAGACTATTATCGTTCACCCGTGTCATCTACGGAAACTGTATGGCTGGGTTGTAATCCACCACATGGACAACCTCCCGCACCACCCCCTTCTAGCGAAATGCTATATTCAAGGGGAACACCGCAGAGTAATCGGGAGGAATCGGCACCACCTTTCCACCGGTATATTAGTCATGCCACATATCATAACCGTCAGCCACTTGCGCCACCGCCATATGAGGAACAACAGCCCTCACCATGGGAGGAACGACCATGCACTCTCCACCACAATCCGCCTTCCGTTCATAGACCCATGCCTGTCTATGGTTCAACCACTGGGGCGGACTCAGTTAATTTGAGTACGCATGTCCTCGCTCCTTGGCACCAGCATCGACGGGATACACTAACACCACCGCCAGCTGCACCAAGACCAACATCAGTACAATCCGCCAGCTCTCAGATATCCGCACCACCCGGATTTGAACACCTATACTCTTCCTGCGGTTTTGGGCGAGTCATACCCCCCCCCCCCCCCCGAATTTAGCGGGGAGAATGACTGGACCAATTGTAAAATCCAGTTCGAAATAATGTCGGACTAGCCGCTGGGACGACAGACAGATGGGTGAATATCTTGCAGCAAAACTTTCAGGGAAAGCCCTGCAAGTTCTTGCGGATCTGGGGACGGATCGTACTCCTACTTACACACAGTTGGAACGAGCACTTACGGAGCAATTTGGCGACACGGCTCTCGGGGAAACCAGTCGTCTTCGACTCAAGAATTTACGACGACGCGCGAGAGAAACTCTTCCCGAGTTAGCTAGCCGAATCAGAAGGCTAGTTACCCGCGCATATTCGAGCACCAATGTGCATGGCGTACTCCACTTGCATCTTGATACGTTCATCGATGCATTAAGCGGTGAACCTGTTCTAAAGGAAAAATTATTTCTCGGCGAC
This sequence comes from Chaetoderma sp. LZ-2023a, assembly GCA_034401795.1. Classification (NCBI taxonomy): domain Eukaryota; kingdom Metazoa; phylum Mollusca; class Caudofoveata; order Chaetodermatida; family Chaetodermatidae; genus Chaetoderma; species Chaetoderma sp. LZ-2023a. The sequence continues at coordinate 153,124,130 of CM067373.1, forward strand.
CACAGGAGTTTGGGCCAATTGACGGCAACTGCGGTCCGTATCGAGAACTTCCTGGAACGGGAAAAACATAACCGACGCCAACTCCATCCTATCAATGAGATAGATGGTGGAACTGTCGCCTCGCCCGCCGTTGTTCACCCCAGATCAGCAACACCCACCACGCAGACACCACCACTAGTATCAGATACGCAGAAGACCAGTCCGAATCAAGCGCCTGGAGGAATGGGCCGTGCCCGCAGAGGTGGGTATAGCGGAGCCCCAGGGTGCGGAAACCAGCGAAACAACAACGGCAACATGAGAGAACGGATAGAAGAGATCAACAAGCAGATCTCAGCACTCACTAACTTAGTCACCACACAGCACAAACCTTGCTAACACACAGTTTAGGACAACAAACACTACCAGCACCGCACCGCCACCGAACCTCTGTTTCGGATGCGGTCAGCCAGGGAATTGGAGGGAGCGGTGTCCTAACCGACCTCCCTCCATAATGCCTGCTCTAGACCGCAGCACATCACAACCAGAGAAACAGTCAAACTCCTAAGGGTACCGAATCACACAGAGCCACTTCGGTGCCGTATCCTTCTCCCGGCTCAACTGCGGCTTTCACGAAACAATGTTCAGTGATGAACCATCATCCAAAGAAATCAGCTTTCACACCAACACCAACATACACGGCTTCCAATATGTCCGTGCCTACGTTGGTTCCCCCATCCACAGCAAGGACATCCCCCTCTTTTTCCGTACGCAACAAACCTTCTTTTCTTTGTAAAACGGCAGTAGTAGATTGTAGTATCTCCGCTGAAACCACGTTTCTAAAAGCACCACGTCCCGCCACCAAGACACCAGATTCTCGGTGCCCCCTGGTGGTATGCAGAACACCACCCCAATCAACATCATCTTCCGGATCCACAGACAGTAGCGATTCAGGAGAGACGACTCATTCCACCTCATGGATTCGCAAGCGGCGACATGGACGGAAGAATGCACGTCCATGCAAACCACGCTGCTTCTTTTGTGCTTCAACAAAACATCCTATGAAGCGTTGTCAGAAATGGCTTGCACAGGTAGAACTTATCTGTCATCCCGTACGCACCGCTGTCTATACTAATGCTGCTCACACAGAAACAACATTCACGCCACTACCATTGCTACCCCCCGCCCCCCCCCCCCCAGCTCTGTCTTCACCGCAGCCTACACCCAGCAGAGACGACGAACTGGCCCATTCCTCACTCAGCCACCTGCAACATTGTGAGAAGCAATAAGGAGAATATATACAGAGTGATGCTGTTCCCCCGCCACTATTGCAGACAGAATCATTGGAAACTCTTCCGCAGGTTCATCGTAAAGCAATCTACAAATGTGCGTGTCTCTTTAGTGGCATTTCTACAAGCGCCACCGTCAACACCAGAGCTTCTATTACAGTTTTTAACCAGCGCTTGTATGAGAGCTTCCCACCTCATAAAAAGCACACACACCCTTAAGCCTACAAATATTTACCTACAGACGGCTACGGGTGTAGTTAATTTAGTTATACAGATCGAGGAAATGCAATTCATTCAGAGAGTTGTCATCGCCTCCAGTTATAACGACGCCCTACTTGGCTCTGATTTCCTCAGTGCCAGCGAAGCCATCATACACTGCAGACAACAGGAACTCGACATACACGGCCGGCGAATACCTCGGACCCGCATCATCATTATACGATGTGTGCAGTAATACTTTCAAGTACTGCCACGGTTGAGCCGGGACAGGAATGGATCGTATGGGCCACCGCACCACAGTTAGGAAGCAACACACATCGCCATGCTGGAACCCGACCCTGATTATATGATCACCTCACAATGCGCAAGTCCCCGGATAATAGTAGACACCACGGATAAAGGGAAAATACCCTTTCGAGTGTTCAATGGTACCGCAGATCCTATCACTCTGGAACCCGGAGTACACGAGACTACACGCTGCGGCCATTTAGTGGACATAATTTCACTGGAAACACCTGCACTTTCTGATACGACCCCACCGCTGACTGATGATTTACCCGAACATCTACATGATTTATATCTACGTGCCACTTGGATTATTGCAATCACAAAAACGTGAAATTCGGAAACTATTACATAAATATCGCGATAGTTTTTCCTCTGGAGATATGGATCTCAGAGAAACTCATCTCGTACGACACTCCATCGATTAGGGTTGAGCGATTTTTCGATATTATCGTCAATATCGCGATATACCGAATACCGATACCGAAATCGTCATAATTTCGAAAAATCGTAAATATCGTCAATACCGACAGGACGATATTGCACTTTTAACTGTGAGCATAATATAAAGAACTAAGTTAGAAATGTCATACTCTTACCTCTATTCGGTCCAGTAATAGTCTTTAAGTAATAATCCAGTCTTTGTCTAAGGTAATAAAAGCTTAATAAACTCCAAAATAATCTGTGTTCATTTAATTCATGGTTTGTTTGCGCTAATAAAATGATTTAAAGTACAAAATAATCCTTTGTTGTTCACCTTTTATAATTACATAAATAGACGACGCCATGTTTTTTTCTTGCCTCATTCTGAGTGTTAGTCAGTGGGGAATACCATTTGCAATCCCCACATTCCAATCTGATGACGTCATTACTACAGGTCAAGCTATGTATCCATTAGTCATTGATCTGCATGGTTAAACATTCTTCTGACCGTGAAAGATTAAAACTTTAAAACCTTTTAGGTCGATAGGAAACCACACACACTTAATCCCTTATCAATACCACAGCTTGGAACGGTGGGTGAGGGGGAAGTTAATCTCTTGCTTTACCGTTATACGTTTTTATGTAACTTTATACAATATATTTAGCATTTTTAAACGAATCAGATCAAAATTCATTCCACATATAACATTACAGATTTATTCTAAGTGAGAAACAGCCTTAAAATAAATAATTTAGGCCTACTTCTTTCCAGTCTTAGATCTTTGTGGCAGTTTTGGCTGCAGTGTTAACTGGGTTACTTTCACACATCACGGCTACGCCTTGAGATCAATGGATAGGACCGTTAAGTAGTGAGTGAGTTTGAATAGGTCTACAATGGGGCAAATTAGTATTTAATATTACAGACCAAATAAAATCTGATATAATTGTTTCCAGTCTTCACGCTGGTTCTCGTTATTTTATTAATTTGTATCGTCTACGCTAGCGGCGGGTGTGATAACAGCTGTCGGAATTCTGCAGTGTGAATTCTGATTGGCTCAAGTATGATACGGCGGCCAATCAGATTTCGCTCTGCGGAATTCCTTTCTGCGCAATGAAGTTAATGCGTATTCCTAACTCAATCTTTTGACAGTTGTCGTGCGGTAAAGATAACACAAAATACAACACAAGAACAGAAGAAAATCCTTTATTTTTCTTATTTGTGATGAATACGGTTAGTTGCATTACATTCGTTGCTTTAACCTGTATATTGAAGGGTGTCAAAGTGTGGAATTTCGTGTATTAAATATGCGGAAATGGCAATCATGGCGATCTCAATTTACGGTTTCAATGCAACAAATTTAATGAAAATAACTTGTAGACACCACCAATTTGAAATACATGTTATTCTATGTTTACACCCTAACTCCACACCCCACCCAAATGACGATATATCGTGATACCGCAGTATTTTAATGAGATACCGATATCGTCATGCCTTGAGCAATATCGCCCAACCCTACCATCGATACAGGCAATAATCGCCCCATACGACAACTGGTACGACGTCTTCCCATTCACAAAGAAGCGGAAGCACACCAACAAGTGAATGACATGTTGCGAATGGGCATTATTGAACCATCCTCCATGGGCTACCCCTATAGTGTTAGCAGGCAAAAAGGACGGAACCTTGCGGTTTTGTATCGACTACCGCCGCCTTAATGATCTTAGCGTTAAAGACGCTTATCCGTTACCTCGGATAGATCAGGCCTTGGATTCCTTGTCCGGAACCAAGTGGTTTTGTACCCTTGATTTAGCTAGCGGTTACTGGCAAGTTGCCATGGATGAAGCTGATATGGAAAAGACAGCATTCGTTTGTAGAGACGGTCTTTTCCAATTTCGCAAAATGCCCTACGGCATGTGCAACGCTCCCGGAACTTTTGAACGACTCATTGAGCAGGTATTAACTACCCTGCAATGGGAAATCTGTCTCTGTTACATCGATGACGTCAGTCTTCGGACCTACGTTTGAGCAAACTTTAATCAATTTAGACACCATGCTATCCAGATTCCGCATGGATAATTTGAAACTCAAACCAAAGAAATGTCATCTCTTCAGACAGAGTGTCGAGTTCTTGGGACACGTCATATCCAGTGATGGAGTGGCTACACAGCCATCAAAAACTAAGGCAGTAGCAGAGTGGCCACGGCCCTCTTCAGTTACGGTGACACTGAGTTTTCTTGGCCTATGCCAGTACTATCGCCGTTATATCCGACATTTCAGCGAGAGAATGCTTCACCCCTCTACCAGATCACCGAGAAAGATCGACCATTTGAGTGGATGAGTGAGTGTGAAGGCTCCTTCAAGGCGCTGAAGGAACTCTTAATGACCGCCCCAATTCTTGCTCACCCTAATCCAAACCTCGATTTCATCTTAGACACTGATGCGTCAGCTTTCGCTATCGGTGCAGTTCTATCTCAGGTCACCGAAGACGGAACAGAGCAGGTATGGGGTTATGGTTTGCGTACTCTGAATAGAACGGAGAAAAGATACGCAACCACCAAGCGAGAATTATTGTCGGCAGTCCATTTTGTCAAGTATTATAATCACTTCCTGTATGGGTGCCCTTTTACACTCCGTACAGACCATGCCTCACCATGGTGGCTCATGAACTTAAAAAAATCCGGAAGGCCAGGTAGCGAGATGGCAGGAATCCCTGCAGGCCTATAACTTTAACGATGTTCACCGTCCCGGCAAATTGCATGGAAATGCTGATGCCCGTAGCAGAATCAGCGCGGAGGCTGAACACGAGGAGGCCGACACCGTGACACAGTCAAAACAGCCATCTCCGGAGTTCCCCGAATTGAAGTGCGCAGAGTGGAATCCGGAGAAAATCGCACACCACCAAACAACAGACATGAAGACACGGAATATATACGCGTGGATTCAGGAGGGGGTAAGTCCTCCTAAGGAATCGGCGACACCTTTGTCTCCCACGGCTAAATATTATTACCAATGGTTCGAACAATGTCACCTAATAAATAACGTTTTGTATATTAATGACCGTTTGGTGGTTCCGGAAAGTTATCTAGAGCTTATGCTCCAACAACTACACGATAACGCCGGACATCTGGCCGTGGAGATAACGGTTGCCCGCATCAAACAGATTCCACTGGATCGGGATTTGCGATAGTGTCAAGGCATGAGTTGCACTGTTGGCCAACACCATATCGCACCATCGCAAATTAAGATTGTTGGTGCACCGTGGGAGTGAGTGGCTATCGAAGTGCTCGGACCCTTGAATACGACGAATGACCGAAATAATCGTATTACAAGATTATTTTACGAAGTGGACCAAGAGGCATCCACCGTAGCGGAGGTCTTGTCCAGCAATATGTTCTGCCACTTTGGTATGCCTTATGAACTGCACTCCGATCAAGGAAGTAATTTTGAGAGCCGGCTCATATCAGAGCTCTGCAAATTATTCCATATCATCAAAACAAGGACAACTCCGTACCACCCCCGGAGCGCCAGGATGGTAGAGAGATTCAACAGGACTCTCGCGGAGATGCTTACCAAGGAAACACGCCTTGATTGTAGAGATTGGGATCTATGGCTCCCGTATGTGCTAATGGTTTACCACACTTTGGAACATTCCAGCACGAGCTACACCCCTGCTCGGCTAATGTTAGGCCGTGAATTAGCCTTACCCTTGGACCTGGCCATGCCACGGATACTAGGGGAGAAAAATTCACCATCTCTATGTCGAACTCTTGCGGCAAAGGATAGAACAAGCCCATGAGCTAGTGAGAGAAACACTACCCACTGCACACCGGTGGCAAAAGACATGTCACGACCGGAGAGTGCATGGAGATCCATATGAAGCAGGAAGAATGGTTTGGGTACACGATTCACGACGGTCTGCAAACGTGCCAAGTAAACTGAGTTACCAGTGGAAAGGCCCCTATGTGGTAGTAGGTAAGACATCAGACGTGACCTACCGCATCCGTGTTTCGGAGGGCCTGACGTTTCTCATGACACCGGTACCCAGACAGATATTTTTACGGAAATTAGTATTCCCATGGTTAGCGCGGAGCACTGCGGTGCCAGTTCACCCCCAGTTCTACCAAGCCAGAATGTGGATGAACAAGCGGCTAACGCTGACGACGATGACGAAATACGTACTCGTCCTCTCCCTCCTCAGCGCAGGTCTACTAGATCTGGGAAGTCGTATCTGAAGAATTTTGTGTTTGTTTTGTCCAAGGGACCAGATGGAAAAGTTGTTCCTACGATCTCTTCCCACTCACACCCACTTCATGCTATGACCCCCCCCCCCCCATCATAGAGTTACCACAAGCAGAAGGTGAGGCTGACCCAAGCCATGCTTCCTGTGGGGTGGAACATGTGTTGAATAACATGGACGTGAAGAGGCTGGATGAAGCCTTGGTGTGTCTAGAACCTCAGAACCGTACAACAAGGTGTACCCAACCAATTTCCGATATCGCGAAACCACAATCCCCCTAAGGGACACCCTCTCCAATAGTCCCACCACCATCCTCACTCCAATTCGCGTCCCTTATCTACACACCAAGTTCGGACATCACCAGCCCAGTCCAATTCACACTCCACTCGTCATCTGTTGGCCGTCAATCTTCAGGTATGAGAGAGACTGCTGCAACAGAGGAGGTGGCATCCCACACCGCACCGACCAACAGTACCCCCCACGGTGGGCAGGGAAGCAGCCTGTTCAGCAGACTCTCGGCTCGAATTTTCCCGGTGTCTAAAAACTACGACAAGACACGAACTGTCATGTAACGGGAGATGACAACACCCCCCATCCAAAGGCTGCCCCATCCAATAGGCCTACCATACTCCCCTGTGAGCAGTCAGAACATCACACAACAGACAAAACGTCAACACTTACAAAGAACACACCTGCCTTGAGGACTGGACACGTCAATTCATCATTGCGCCTACATCACAGACTTGCTCAGTTATACTCAGCATAACGGAGACATTCAACATCGGCACCAACAGCATTTAGCAGCACCTACCGTGAAATACCCTCAGGGTTCGATAAAGTTGACATTCATGCCACCTCTCCATCCCACTTCCCGCACCCGGCGGCCATAAACGAGTCATCCTCACCGCAGCGCAAGTATCATTCACAGAGAACCAGTCACGCATAACAGATTCCAATCACCAACATGACAGAAACCCAGACACTCAAGTTGACTGTATTCACAATCTCCGAATTCAAGATTCAAGATTCAAGATTCAAGATTATTTATTCAATAATTCCATGGTAAACGAATTCACAAATCATACCAGGTTGTCCGCCCAAGGCAGTGCCTATTGTTATGACGGACACCTTAAACATATATATACAGGTATATATAAATTAGACAAGACAGTACTTACACAAACAATTATAAATTCAGACATTACATTTACTACTTCCTTATTAACCCTTTGGCCCTTGATCCACATAACAGTTTAAATTTCAAAGAGAAAATATGTCAATTCGCGGGTCAAGAGGAGACCACCCCTTCCCACCCCACCCCCCACACCCATCCCCCCCCCCCCACCCCCGAGTTCACCACCGGTTCAATTATCTTGTCAGTCATTACAGTGGAAAGAAAAACTCCTGGAGTGGGCCTCTCTCAGTCCGCGAACCAACATATAATACTGTAACAGGGTGTGTGTAAGAGTGAGCCACTTGGGTTATTATTATTATTATTATTATTATTATTATTATTATTATTATTATTATTTAGCGATACATATGGGTAGTAAATAAGGACAAGACAGTTACGTAACAGACAAGTACAGAACATAGTCAAGTTCAATAATATACATGGATGTCTATGATTATAGATACAACAATAAACATTTATATATTTTTGGGGGAGGGTACTTTTACTTATAATGATGATATACTGTTTACAGGATGCTGGCTAATGGGGAGCATCCTTGGACAAGGGAAGGGGGATGGAGGGGATGGGTGCTCATTCTCCTGCTCGTCCTGTAGTTTGTTACTATGGTAATTGAAATTATTATTGGATATAATAGCAAGTGGAGTCATCTAGTCATAATTCTAGTAGTAGTAGTAGTAGTAGTAGTAGTAGTAGTAGTAGTAGTAGTAGTAGTAGTAGTAGTAGTAGTAATAGTAGTAGTAGTAGTAGTAGTAGTAGTAGTAGTGGTGGTAGTAGTAGTAGTAGTAGTAGTAGTAGTAGTAGTAGTAGTAGTAGTAGTAGTAGTAGTAGTAGTAGTAGTAGTAGTAGTAGTAGTAGTAGAATTCTTTACCTTGTTTTGTTTTGAGCTGTACTGCATGAGTTCGATAATACTAGTATGTGTTAATCAAGTCGTTTTTTATTGTTTTCTTGCAGAATTTTGTTGATAGAATTTTCTCACGTGTTTCCTGTTTTATGTTGTTCCATAGTTTAGTGGCTGCAAATGATATTCCGTGTTTTCCTATGTCTGTCCGTGTGTATTGCTCATGTAGTTTATGTCTGCTTCTAGTGTTATGTTGGTGGATGTTAATATTGTTTATAAAGAAGGGGGCTATATATTTGGGTAGAGTGTCGTGCTGGAAGTTTTTGACAATAGTTAGCATTTGAGATTTTCCTATGTCGGTGAGCTTAAGAAATTTTTCTGCTTTGAACATGCTTTGGCCCTCTGCTGGCCTAGAAAATAGTTTGATGCTTTTTTTTTTGGAGACTGAGTTTTGGATATTCTGTTTTTGTAGGTGTTAGTCCAAACAGCGTTGCAGTAAGTGAGGTGCGGGAGGATCAAGGTGATGTACAGTGTTTTAACCATGGCCTGTGTCATATATGGTTTTAGTCTTTGGATGACACCTATTCCTCTTGCTACTTTTGCAGTAACTGTTTCGATTTGTTTGGCCCAGGTCAAGTTTTTATCTAAATATACTCCTAGGAACTTTGCATAAGGGGCCTCTTCAATTTCCTTATTGCTAATGTACAATTTTGGAACCTCTTTATTTATTAATTCTCTAGATTTTGAAAATAACATATAGTTTGTTTTATCCACATTTAGTGATAATTTATTTAGTGAAAACCAGTTAGTAATTTCTTCCATTTCCTTATTTACATTTTTATATAATGTAGCTGTGTCTTCATCAGAGCAAAAGGCATTGGTGTCATCAGCAAATAGTATTAGTGACATATGTTTGCATATGTTAGGCAGATCGTTCTTATACAAGAGGAACAGCAGAGGGCCAAGGATGGACCCCTGAGGGACACTGCAAGTTAGTCTCCTATTTTCAGAGCAAGTTGCATTGAATTGCACACATTGCGTTCTGTCACTTAGATAACTTTCAAATCAGATGAGTGCACTTCCTCGGATTCCATAATAGGCAAGTTTTTCTAGTAGGATTTTATGATTGATAGTGTCGAAAGCTTTTGAAAGATAAAAAAAATGCCTATTATGTGCTTTTTCTTTTCAATTGATTCTATTATTTTTTCTGTCATTTCAATTACTGCTAGCATTGTTGAATGTTTTTCACGGAATCCGTATTGTGATGTATAGAGGATTGACTTTTTATCTAAGTAGCTGATAAGCCGATTGTACATAAGTCGTTCCATTAATTTGGAGAAAAGTGGAAGTATTGAGACAGGTCTATAGTTTGTGAAATTAGATGAATCCTTTGCGTTGTATATAGGTGTTACTCGTGCTGCTTTTAATTTTGATGGAAATACGCCTTGAGTGAAAGATAAGTTACAGATGTGGTTAAGGGGTATTAGTAGCGCTAACGTGCAGTGTTTGAAAATACTCCACTTGAAACCATCCATGCCAGCACTTCTTGCAGGATTTAGTTTGTTAAGAACATTTCATTTGTGACCGGATGACGGCATTGTAATCATAAAAATTGTGGCACACATGTTTGCGAGTTGTACTGTAATTTAGCCATTACTAAAAATGGTACAGATATGTTTGGTCTAAGCCGGAACGGAGCTAGTTCTACCCATCGAGGAGAATGCTTGGCCAGCCCTCCCACTCGGGAAACAGCTATCTTGACGGGATCAGTAATGTTGATCTACCGCATGAATAGAACTGTTTAAACCACTCATAAAAATTACTTGCAACTTTACTGTTAAATTTTTGATTAAGAGCACAACTGCTCTACCGTGCTACAAATCATTAGCGCACGGGCCGGTAAAGCGGCATCAAAAATCCTGCAGTAAAATCACAGAGAGAATTTCAAAAATTCTCTCCTGTGCGTTCCAGTCTATAATCAACATGGACTGAGAACTACCTATTACAGACACTTACCAAGACGCATGTTAAAGAACTCGCGCAAATACGGGACATTATAAAGATCTTGATGTAACATATATATTTTTATCTCTCGCCTCTGCAACAGACTACATCTCAGCAACAGCATTTTGGCCGTCGCCATAGACAGCATACACGGTTCCGATCAACCACGTGCTTTTTAGAGCCACATGACAATTACTACTATTTCCAGTGTGTTGGATCAAACGCTTTAAACAAAAGAGCCGCCCAACAACGCAACTACCACAGCGTGATGGAGGAGTGGCGAGGGTGAGTCCGGGAGATTACCGCTGACGTCACCTGGCTCCCACGCACCCCATCAGGCGCTCCAGCCTGAAATTCGAATAGGCAAGTTTATAAAGCATCCAACCTGGAAAACCGCCTCACGCTAATTAAAAGGTGAGGCGCCGCAAGGACAATGTAGTACCACGTTTCTATGTTGATCGGAGGCTGTTAAATGTGCAAAATAAAGATGGGGTTAACGAGCCATTCTTCCTATAGTTACAACTACTCCCCTCATATGAGATGAATTACTCCTAAGACGTCCAGGCGAGAAGCAAGGGAATATTCACATAAGAATGACCAAATCACCTGTAAAACCTTTTAGGTATGGTCATCCACCACCTGTGACGTCACCAAATATTATAAAAGGAGGGAGCGCGCTTTGAAACTTTGTCTTCCCGTCAAAACTTGACACCAGGGAAGAACATAGCATTAGGCTTCTTTCGTGTCGCAAACTAAATTCTGCTGCTTATTATTATTTTACTATATTTGGCCTGGAAAGTTAAAACTATGAAGAGATAGGGTATTAGGTTTTGAATAAGGTTCCCGCAACTAACTACCATGCGGGAACGAGATGTCACTCCTTGAAGATCTCGTGTTATCGGATTCTGAAGAAGAAGAATCAGTGGCAGTTCCGAAGCGGTTCCCGTGTAACTCATTGTTGACTAGCGGAGAGCCATGTACCAGAACTTTCACTAGGAAATTCGACCGCACCCTTCATATTAATGAGGATCATCTCTTTCAATCAGCCTTTTGTGTGACGTGCCAGTACCTCTACACCGCTACTCGCTACGGGATCACCCACACACTCCGGCATCATCATCGTGTGTTGGAAGTGACATTAGTTCCTGGGGAAGAGAACGAGGATTGTGCCGTTCTAGCCACACGCTTCGAATCTCGGCTCCCGGTCAAGGTTCTGCCAACCGAGAAAATGGCCCGAATGAAAAACACCACACGTAGATATCCCGTTGGACATCGTCTTCCCGCGGCTACAGCAAGTAACGTACCAACAGCCAGACGTGCAATTCTGCCCGCAGTCGTGTCTGAAAATGTTATGCTGCTACCAATCACTTCATCCACGCCGGTCCTGAAGCAAAGTAGGAAGCAGAAATCTCCTGTAAAATCCTGTGCGACAGCTCCCACACCAGTTACTAGCCAGTCAGCTACGGTTATCACTCCCGCCACCGTAGAATCACAGACCGTAGTGTCCAGTCAGCCAATCTCAGTGGTGATTACGACACCTGCGGAGATAGACATTTCTAACTATCCACAGTCTCCATCTCCGCCTGACCTTACCATAGATGAAGGACCGGGACCATCGCAGCCTGTGACAATCAGCGTAACTCCGACCCGTGTTATTCAGCATCCACCTCCTCGCCTTTCTGACCCAGCAGTCAGGAAGGGAACCACGCCGGAACGTCCATACACGGGAAATAAACGAATCGACCATACACAGGACATTTATCCTGTACCTAACATTACTGCTAGTCGTCTGTTAAAGTACGCTAAGTTCTGACGGATGTCGTCTCCCACCGTACCACGACTTCAGCCGACGGTACCGCACACCGCCATCACAAAGACAACTGCAGCCACCACCATGCCAGCTATAACCGGCATCATCACGTCAGCTCCCATCACCACCGCATCAGCAACATTGGCAATTACTAATACCGCTGCTGCTACAGGGACGGATATCCTGGAACCAGTGGTAACTGTGAGGGGCATCATGGAGGCCCATATTTCCGCCACCATCACTTCGGATGTTTCGGACAGTGGCAATAATAATAATGATGAGAGCATTTCAGTAATGACAGTGCATTCGCCCCGACCTACCACTGTTAGTCGCGGGACCCAGACTCGATGGGGAAATTTCGCTGCTGAGGTGTAATCATGTGTAATTCAGCAGAAATGTTAATAGGCGATTCGTGGAAATGTGTTAAATTATTACTTTATTTTTTACATACTTTTCTTATTATTATATATGTTAGATCAATAGAATTCCGTCCCTAGGATGACTACGGTTATCCTACACAGCCGCACACTTTAAGTGTCCGGTTGTGTCTCATACAAAATGAGCACTGCGGGCTCTAAAGTTGTAAGGACATTGTGTGCGACGTAAAAAATACAACCTCCCGCAGTGCAATAACGTCACAATCTCGTCATGCAGTCTCAGCCGTGCTGAGGCTGCCTGATAAACCAGTTTTAAGTTATTATTATATATCTTATTTTTCTTATTAATTTTCTTCCTGTCTTTCTTCCTGATATGTGGTCGGTGAGAGCTGCCCGTTGCGGACCCGCAAGGCCAGGCCGCAAATAGATATTTTAGATATATGTAATAATAATAATACTTGGTGATACGTGTTACGTGCCCATTTATTTACCCGGGGTACGCAAGTAATTCGGTGTGATTAATAAAAACATACCTCATAAGGGTATATGTTACATAGGTAATATTTATATACCTTGTCTTTTTGTTATTATATCTTTGTATATATTTATAAACTTAAATTGTGGTACGTTGGAGCTTGAGTGTTCTTTGCAGAGATTATGATTATCCGCACTAATGGGAACACTCATGCGAGCTATTGTTTAGGATCATATACTAAATAAAGTTATAGCACGCATTAATAATAAAAAGAGCACAAAAAAAGAAAGGCCTGGAAAAATAATTCCAGGTCAAAAAAGGAAAACTAAAAGTATGCCTCCCCCTCCTCTTGGCACCCCTATGTGCTCTGTCTCTTGAATACGCGTCTGTGCGTCACTACACCTCTCCAGCCACGTGCATACCCGGGATGTCTATGATTCCTGCCTAGCGTACATCCGTGCATCGATCCGCCATGCACGATCGTTTGCCACGGATGTCAAACTAGGAGGGGGTGGTGTAGTTCGGATCGACCGATCGGGTACCGACCGTACCAGCTAAGCTGGGTACGTGCCACCAGTCTAGGATTCGTTTCCTGAACACGCCCCTCTGGGTAGAGCTATAAGCGTATATAGGCCTATGGGAGAGAGAGCATGTCGAAAAACGACTAAGTTCGTTAAAACACATTATGCGCATGCACGCGTCAGGACGCTGTTTCTATGGAGCACATGGCTGTGACCTAGATAGGATGGCGCTTATAGTGCACCGAGCTGGTACTCTGGAATTCTTATTGATTGTTTGTTCCCGTTAAATCTGGCAATAATCAAGGCCAGAATTCGACGGGCTTTCTAAATCTGTAAACCATTTCAAAATCGGTTGAGAAATGGCTGAGTTATCCTGGAAAAACTCTTCTTGATTATCTTCAAAATATTGTCCTGACGTCATAACCACGTGGACATAAAGCTTCTAGAATGTTCTAGAACGTTCGACGACGCTATTATTAGCTGTGTGCTGATTGGCTGTTGCTCAAACGATGATTGGATGAAACCTGCGCCTGTGACGTCATGGAGAGTATAAAAGGAGAAGCGATCCAGTGATCGAGAGCATCCTCGCCCAGGGGCTGAACAGGTTGGAGCGTGACCAACTATTATCAAGCGCGACACGGGTCTTTCTTCGCTATGCGTCGGGGTTTTATCCTGTAGAGGACAGTTTCCAAACCACTGCACTAAAACAATTGTGTAACTCCCCTTTTACGGGAGTAGTTTGGAAACTTTTGATAAAAACGTTCATGAATACAACATCTACATTCGGAACACAAACTTGCAGTGAGGCCTTTGTGGCCTGATAATATGAATCTACAGATGTAGAGGTAGGATGTTCTTTGGTGGATGACTCGCCGCATCTGCCGGCCATGCCTAAAAGTGGTAATTCAAACGCCGCCGTACTAATCGTGTGGGTTCTTTTGACTTTCGACCGTAGCAAGTGAACTCTGCCCGGTGCATCTTCAGAGCTGGTTGACGTACCCAGCACCGTGACGCTTTGTTTTGTATCTTCATTCGCATCTGACAATGCCCGCTAGTCATCGGGTTGTTTACACTTTCCATCCGTACCATTGGTGTACGGGAACTTTCTTTCGTAGTACTATCGTATCTTTTTCTGACTGCTCGTTAGACATTCTGAATAGGCTTACAGTGCTGTGCGATGACACCCACCCCCCCCCCCCCCCACCCACACCGCCATGGACGTTCTTGCGGGAATCTTGTTTGCGGACAATAGCCTGCGGGAACCAGCCTGCGGGAACCAGCCTGCGGGAACTTTCCAGCTTCCGGAGAGCGCATTATCTGACGTCGACTACAGACCTACGTGTCAATTTCAGTGACACGGTAGCCTAACTTGGGAATGGCGACCAAGTATTCAAGTAACTATACTTCACCGTTTGATTATTTCTCTATATATAGGTTTTGTTAATTATCTCGTATCCGTACTAACGGTTCCGATGACTAAAAGGAACCATAACGGTCTTAGGACCAAGAGTTATAATTTCTGTATTTGTTAAATAGTTATTTTCATTTTTCTCGATGTGTTGCTATAATAGGTTCGTTGACCTGTACTAATATATCTACCGTAATCGTTTGACATCGTATTGCTTGTTCTGGTTAGATTATGTATGTATATGGCCAGTGGCCATCCGTTAACTTGTTTTGCTTAGGTATAGAAAACATAGGAATGCAGTGCACGTAGGAAACACTATACAGCAACATTTATATATGCAGCGTTTTCTCTCGCCACCAACAATTTTTCACTGAGGTCGCTGTCCGTGCTATAACTCTGTTTAGCCTGGCATGCTACCGACTGAAACCCTTTCTATTCAGCTCGATAGGATAGGTTCAGAATGATTAGAGACACTTTCTTCATTACATAATGTGTAATATACTCTTCTCTTCCGGTAGAGCGATAATTTAGCCCCACACTCCGGTCATACTCATAACTCCAAGATTTTGTCTCTCTTCATATTCCTCTTAGCCTTGTTGCTTCTTAAATTGTTTGTATGTCCCTATCCGCACCATGGGCTGATCCAACTCTAGGAAACTATTGGGGTTTCTGAGCGGTGATGGCTACTGTGCGGTATCACATACACATTCCCGTGTATCTTCGGATACTTTGTAGATAGCACTTTAAGCCAATGTAGGAAAGCACCGCGAAAACATATGTATTAATTATTATTATATTTACTGACAATCCTCCCGCACTGCAGTGCAAAACTGGCAACTTGTGTATAAACCTAACGTCAGGTTAAACGGTTAGTTCCATTGGACCCGGTGACGGGCGAGATATGTATGCTCACCGAATTCTGTTTAAATGTTTGGGCATGATATTTAGATATGCCACACCCTTACGGGAAGGACATTCACGGTGTGCATCCGTCTCTCTTACACCCCCCCCCCACCATAACGATAGGAGATATGGCCTAACAATGCTTCCATGAAATGTAAACAATGTCCTGTAATGTTTCATGTGGTTGCAAGGCGGAATGTCCTGATTCTCACCCAGTTCGGAGATCCCGCTAAGTAACATGTATGAGCGCTGTCTGCAGTATTGATGTCCTTGGGCATCTGTTCTCCGTGACAGCCATGTCTAATAGTTAGGTAGTTATCGGTCCGTTGCGGCCTAAAATAATTCTTGTTCGGAAAACAACTAAACAAGTGATTAAGCAGAGCAGAAGGCCCACAGAAATAAAGCGGCAGCTACTAACTCAGCATATTAGGAATCACATAAGAGGGTGATGAAGGAATCCATCGGGAATCTTCCGTCCCGTCTTCACGTAAAACAGTCATAATCTCACCAGTTATGGCCATTTTTGTTTGGAATATTAGAGTAGGCCCATTTTTTCCTGCTACTCTTCTCCCGCTTTAAGCCGTGGCAGCACCTTCCCGAGACGGAGGCCCGCGCGAGGTACTTGCCTCTCACAAGGATTCAGCAGCGACGGTCCATGCCAGAATAATACTCCTCACCCTAACTTGCACTAGGAGTAGTGCCCGCATGAGGCACATCACTTTTCGTCTGAGATATTCTTCTTCCTTTCAGCTCAGAGGTATACCAACTTATATTAAGTTAAATGGCTATGTCTCGTGTATGGGAGCCTCCCTTGCGGGGATACCTCTGTGGACCTACGAGTCTGTGTGGTACCTCCGGGAGCCCCATGTTTGAAAGTTCATCTACCTGCCTCTATGTCTTGTATTTTCGTATGCTCTTATTGTAGTTTTATCTATCATATTTTAGGTAAACACATTGTATAGACGTATATTTTTGGGTCACCAAATCAAATCTTGTAAGTCCATAGATCA
Source organism: Chaetoderma sp. LZ-2023a (assembly GCA_034401795.1). NCBI lineage: Eukaryota > Metazoa > Mollusca > Caudofoveata > Chaetodermatida > Chaetodermatidae > Chaetoderma > Chaetoderma sp. LZ-2023a. The sequence goes on from CM067373.1 coordinate 153,141,104, forward strand.
CGAAATTGCTATGGACAGGCATACTGGTGACACAAACTCTTGGGATGAGACTGTTGTGTTTAATGTTCGCGGCAATGGTCGCACGGCCCCACCGGAACGATTGAGTTCCACCAGCCTTAGGAGCCAGTTTTGGTTTCCCGCAGGGCAGTCTCATTCAGGGTCCGTCACCCCGTGACCGGATGCCAACCAACGTCATCACTCGTCATGCACTTACGGCGCGGCGAGTCAACATGGGACATCGGAACGGCCCGACACCGCCCGGCGAGCTACACATGTATCCACTTGAGGCTCATTATATTATTTAGTTGATACATATCCATGCTTTTTCATGATAGGCCGATGATTACACCATATACTACTCGTCCTTTTGCACCTTTATTATTATTATTATTATTATTATTATTATTATTATTATTATTATTATCGATAATACTGAACACAGGCCGTACAGGCCTTTATATTCAGGTGCATGAGTGACGCTAGGTTTTGAAATGGTTACTTCATGGTAACGGTGCCTCGAAGTTAAATTGAATTTGTGCATTGTCCCAGTATTTATCCAGTCGGTTTTTAAAGCTTTGAATGGCAGGTGCATTAACGATATGGTTAGTTAGGCTATTCCATACTTTTGCTGTTCTGTAATAAAATGAAAACTTGGGGATAAATAATTTTTACTATGACCCCTGTTACTATTTCTTGAAGAAAATTTTAATCTTGGTACTGTGTCTGGATCATAGGTATTCAAAACCTTATATGTTTCAACCATGTCCCCTCTCAGACGTCTGCATGTGAGTGTGGGGAGGTTTAGAAAACGTAATCTATGCTCATAACTGAGATTGCGAAATCCAGGGGCAATCTTTGTTGCATGCCTCTGCACATTTTCCACAGAGTGTGTATGTTTTTTAAGGTGTGGGTTCCATACTGCATGTGCAAATTCAATGTGGGGGCGCACAAAAGCTTTATATAATGGCAAAAAGTTTTCTTTATCCAAATATTTGTAGGTCCGTCTAATGAGGCCCATGATACTGTTGGCTTTATTGATTTTATTTTGAATGTGGTTATCAAAGGAGAGAGCCAAGTCAAAGATGACTCCGAGATCGGTTTCGTTGTCCACATGGGATAGAGTATGGCTAGCATTATCACATTCAAGTTTATATTGGAAATTCTGTTTTGTAACTCTACCAATGGATAATACATTACATTTATCAGGGTGGAATTTTAACATCCATGTTTTTGACCACATTTCCAGCCTTGTCAGATCTGATTGCAGGTCATCACAATCAGATTGTTTTGTAATATGCTTAAAGATCTGTGTGTCATCTGCATAAAGATATAGACTGGATGTTTGTATTAGTTGAGGCATGTCATTTATGTAGATCACAAACAGAAGGGGGCCGAGCACACTGCCCTGCGGTATGCCACTAGTCCTGGAAGCCCATTGAGAGTATGAGTCGTTTATATGTACTCGTTGACGCCTACCCACCAGGAAGGATGTAATCCACCCCAGGGCTGGTTCTGTGATGCCATAACTTGCTAGTTTGTTAATCAAACGGATGTGAGGCACTGTATCAAATGCCTTAGCAAAATCCATATAGATAATGTCCACAGTGCCTCCCTTCTCTAGCATATTAATCCATTCGTCTAGGACATTTATTAACTGGAGCATGGTTGATCGTCCAGTAAGATATCCATATTGTTTCTTACTAAAAGGTTTATTTGATTTCATATGGCTCATTATTTGCTCTCTAATAATGGATTCCATAACCTTGCAAGCTACACAGGTGAGACTCATGCGTCTATAATTACTTGCAAGTTTGGGGCTGCCTTTCTTTTTTAAAAATTGCTGTTACATGGGCCTCCTTCCAATCTCCTGGTACATATTTTGTTCTTAATGAAGCTGAGTATATGATTGACAAAGGTTTGGCTACAGAGATGGATAGTTCGTTTAGAACTCGGGGATGTATCCCCATCAGGTCCTGCGGATTTAGAGGTTTTCAATTTGGTGAGGTGTGCTAAAACTTGTGCCTCAGTTACTTCTGCCTCAGTGTTTTTAAATGGGATGTTAATAGGTCTAACTGGAATGATTGGCAGGTTGTTGGTTCAGTGAAAATGGTTGAAAAGTGACATGATATATCCTCAGCTTTTTCTATGTCAGTTTCTGTGCATTGAGGTTTATCTGGGTCTATCAGCAGTGGAGAAGTACCAGGTTTCGTTTTAATTTTAGATTTGGCATACATCCAGAATTGCTTAGAGTTTGATTTGGCTGCTTTTGCTATATTTTTTTCATAGTTTTTATGCATTTTGTTAGTCAGAGATTTGACTTTGTTCCATTTCCTCTTATACTTTATTTTATTTTCGTTTGATCGGTTTGTAAGGAATCTTTCCCAGCATCTGTGTTTTTTCCTAATTTGACCTACAGTATTGTAGTCTAATGGGGTGTCACCTTTCTTAGTCCAGTTAGGTTTATCTTTAAAGGTATTTGATGGGACATGTCGATTTATCATGTTATTTAGTATCTGTTTAAAAATTGATCATTGCTGATTAGCAGCATCTGGGCAATCATAAAATTTATTTGTCCATTTTATGTTTATGAGGTTGTTATTCATTTCTTTATAGTTTCCTTTGTCTAGAAGAAATTTTTTCTTCACAGGTTTTCCTGCCAGAAAAGAATGTAAATGAATTGTGATAATAGAATGGTCACTTTTACCGAGTGGGCGCAGGTAATCTAAATCTGATATCATTTCTTCTTTATTGGTTAAAGGCAGATCAATTATATTAGGTGTAACATTATTCCTAAATCTAGTGGGCCTATTTATATGCTGGTATAAGTAGGTGTCACGAATACATTCAATGAACGAGTACTATTGACTTATTTCATTTTTTGTGGTTGACCATGTGTTCCAGCAGATATCAGGATAGTTAAAGCCACCCACTACTAAAAGATGGCTATAATGTAGCATGGCAACATGTTTTAATAATTGTACAAGTTTTTCATTGTTTTCCCTTGTTCCACTGTCAGACCTATATATACCCCCAATTAATAACTTGTCCCGTGAATATAATTTTATCTCAATCCAGACTGATTCTTCATTTTCGAATGTGATTAGGTCAGAACCACTAGCACATACAGAAGAATGTGTGTAGATGATTATTCCCCTGCCTATTGTCTTATCAACATTTGTTTGGTGTATGATATATCAATCAACACTGTAGTCCTCTAGGGTTAGTTCTCTATAATGTTTGGGCTTCACTTCAGTTATAATAATAATTAATGGTTTATTGATGTTAATAATGTACTTTAATTCAGTCATTTTGTTTCGGAGACAGTCTGTATTTGAGTATAAACATTTTATTGGAACATTGAATAGAGATTGATGGGATGTTTCATTAGAGGCACCTTCACCATTGGTGGCCAGATTTCTAAAATTATTTTCATATTTTTTATTGTTAGTTTGCTGTAATCCTTGTTCAGCTGTTTGGTAGTTTTTACATGTGTCTGTTATTTCGCTTGTGTATGAGGTCAAGAAATTGGTTTGATAAAAAGGTTTGTTTCGGTTGAAAGACATTTGGAAGAGGCTTCGATTTTTGTCATATGACTGGTTTCCAGCAAGGTGACTCTGCCTGAGATGATGATTCATTGTGCTCCTCCCTATATTCCTCCTAAAATGAAAATCCTGCTCAGGTTCGGAGTCATACATATCAGCGAAATAGCCATTGTTTCTTTGTGTGTACTTGTTGTTATGTTTACGGTTAGTGTCATTTTGGGTGCAGCTCCTATTGTAATGGTACTGATTTGGCTCTGTTATTTTAATAGAATCGTGATGAATGTTCATTACTGTTCTTATATAACTCATAATGTTGTCAGATAACAAGTGCATACCATTGTTATTTGGGTGAACTTCATCCCAATATAGTTGTGGCAATGGTTCACCATTTCTAATGAAAAGTGCAGAGTTATCAATGAAGGATAAATTCAGCCAATTTGCAAGTGAACACAACATTGCATTAAACTGCTGAGTTAGATTGTTTTCATACTCATTGAACGGTCTAGGAAGAAGAGAAGATATAAGAATCTGTATGCCTGGTGTAAGTGACTTGGTAGTTTGTATTAAGGCATCATAGTCTTGGAGCATTCCTTCCAATGTGTGTTTTGCTATATCATTTGTTCCCACATGGACCCCTATTACATCGTATCTATTTGAACCGAGAATAACCTTTAGTTGGTCAGTTAGCTCACATATACGTGCCCCTCCAAATGATTTAACTGTGACATTGAGGTTATCGGTACTCATGTAGCGACCACTTCATTTTTTTAGAGTAGAGCTACCTACAATTAATGTGTTGATCTTGGTATTCTCTGACCTTTGAATATTAGTATCGATTGGTTGTGGCCCCTGTGGCTGATGATCAGAGTTTTTATCACCAGTACCGGTTGTGGCTGATTTGCGTGGGTGTGACACCATTTGAGCATAGCTGACAGAATCTTGCCTCAAAAGGCCTGTGTTATTACTGTGTGATGTAGGCCTAGAAGCAAATCTATGTTGGTTGTCTGAGTGGGCTTGGTGATTACTAATTTGAGTGGTGGATTTAACAGGGACATTATTACATAATTCCTCGACCTGACTTTGCAATGCTGCAAAGTCAGCCCTCATGTTATTTAGTTCCTGTAATACTAGATTTATTGCATCACTGTTCGTCTCCAAGGGACGTAGCTTATCATGGGTAGAGATAGCTTGTGCGTCACCAGTAGAGTCATGGTTAATTGGCCCACAGATACGATCGGAGTTAGCGTGTTTAGCGATGTTAGAGTGTGCCGTAGTTGTTGTTTCAGTGTTAGTAGTAGCAGTGACTATAGCTGAAAGAGTTGTTGTTGTAGCAGTTGTGGGGTCAGTAGCTAGCGTTAGTAGTAGCAGTGACTATAACTGAAAGAGTTGTTGTTGTAGCACTTGTGGGGGCAGTAGCTGAAGAAGTTGATGTTGTGGGAACAATATAGCACCACTGTTAGCTTGGTTGCCAATTTCAATTTCAGTGCTACAGTCGGGCCAATCATCTTCGGACCAGTCATATTCGGACATATAAGTGGAGATATGCCGGGTCAGAAATTCAGCAATCTTGTCTGATATCTGAGTGCAATCTTTACAGGTAAACTTTCTTTTGGAGTTTGTTAGAGCTGACAACATGTATGGCGGAAGATTGGTACATGTAAAGTGTACCCAATGTTTACAGCTGTTGCAGCAGATCATATATAAGTTATCTGTAGCACCGCATCCACAGCTTATGCCAGGAATATTTTGGCTTGCACTTAGGGCGTTTGTCTCGTCTTTATAATCATAATAATCATAATCATAACATGTACAGCTTTTTAGGACATTGTATCCTATTATAAGCTAATTCAATAAATTTGGTGATGAGCTACATTATCTAATAGTCATTTTTTGATTACATGGTTTATCTAGAGCTCTATAATTATAGTATACAGGATGTTGAATAAATAGTTTATCTAGTCTGGTTTTAAAACTATTTAGAGATGGAGCTTCAACCACTTCAGGCGTCAGGGAGTTCCACCAGTCTATGACACGGTTAGAGAAAAAGCTTTGTCTAAGGGATGTATTTGCTCTTGGTTTTAGTAATGTAAATTTATGACCTCTAGTTCTCTTTCTTGGACGGATAATTAGAAGTTTTCTAGAGTCCACAGTATACAGGTTATGCATGTACTTATAGACATTTATAAGATCCCCTCTTATTCTTCTGTATACTAGACTTGGTAGTTCTAAATATTCTAATCTTGCCTGGTAATTTAGATTTTTTAAGTTGGGCACCATTTTCGTAGCTCGTCTCTGAATTTTTTCAAGTTTTTCTGCTTGTTTCCATGTGTTTGGTGACCATACAGGGGCAGCATACTCCAGGTGAGAGCGTATTAATGTTGGATAAAGTTTCATGAACAGGTCTTCATCTATATATTGGAATGTACGCCATATTATGCCTGTCATTTTATTAGCCTTGGAAGTTATCTTCTGTATATGGCTCTCAAATGTTAGTTCTGTATCTATTATATAATATATATACATAGAGCGTAGCATACGAGTACTACGTCATGCTGAATGTGCATGTGGTCGTTTCCAACTGAGCAAGAAGAAATCTTTTAATCAAGACCAAAATTTCCACGCTTAATCTTATTTCAAACACTTCGTACGGGATAATTGGAATGGATTTTCAAAGAACAACGTTTTGATCACTTGTTTCTGATCTGTCTGCTGAATTAATTATCACAAAATGGACACAAAAGCGGAGAGTGATATGAGGCGATCAACGGCTGCTCAGTTCTTTCTAGATGATGATGCGGCAGCTGCAGTAGACAATATTTCCACATACGATCGTGTAAGAATACTGCTTTATATTAGAATTACTTTGAATGAACTAGATAATTTATAAATCACATTTGTTTATTTTTATATTCGTCGATACCAGTTTTCGAACATGAGTTACCTGTTTTCGTATTGCACTGTTCTACTCTTGCATTTTAATTTCTGAATCTGTCTATATTTTGATACTAACCCCTCCCATATGGTTACTGTGGGCTTTCGGTTTGCCACATAATCTGGTTAAAACAATAAATAGAATTATCTTATTTCAATCATCAATGTCTGCAACATTTTAATAGCTAATGGTATGATTCTATGATGGGTTTTATCGCCATACGAAGAAAGCTGCAAAACTAAATAACGGAAATAAACTTTTCGTGAGGGTTAAGAATAAGGATATAGTCCAGAATCTTGCAACTGCATATTGTTTACTGACTAGGTTCCTGCATTTTAGCATTTCGGAAGTGAAAGATTTACTGACGCGGTTTGTTGAAACAGAATCAAGTTTTAAAGTTATATGGTCAGCGTACCTGTTTCTAACTGTTCTATTTCTAACAATTTATCCTTATTGCGTTCTCCCGCACTTGTTATTTTAGTGACATCAAAACAAGGTGGCTGTGTCCTATCAGTCTAGTAGTAGTAGTAGTAGTAAGCTACATTGGCAGCTGAAATCGGGTGCATTTATACCAGCTCAACTGCCAGCTAGGTGGGTTGTTAGGTTTACCGGTCATATGATGTAAATATGTACATACATGTTCATTTGTAAATCGTACATATGTCAATATCACTGAATCAACAAACTGTGCAAAAACCAGCAAGGTAAAAAAGCAAAAATAAAAACAAAGCAATCTAGTTACAACCACTATTCACGATTTAGTGTAAGAACGTCAGATCGACAATAAGCCCTTTACCTCCAACGTCTCAACAGATGATCAGGCCTTGGGTCAAATATGGTTGATCAAATACAAATACAGGGTTTCAATTTCTTTCAAATACAAATATGCCATTCTCAATTTTAGCAAATACAAATATCATCTTTCAAATACAAATATAATCTATCATATACAGATGCAAATTAATAATTCAGTGTCAATGGTTCAATCGTGTCAAATATTAAGGGCAGATGTTGTAAATCCCTGTTTATCTAATTATTGACATCTTTCTGATTTTGTCCGACCAAACCCTGTGTGGTTCGGTTGTTTGTCAAAAAAATCTTTCTTGGGTTAAATAATTTTTAAATGGCCTGTGGAGATAGAAGGGTTAAGCATATTTCCAGCTAACGTTAACCACCAAAAAGATACTATTAGTTTATGTTTAAAGTCTGTGACAGGTTTCTTGAATTATTATATTTTTATTTCAAACTAGTATTAACCATTACATTTTTATTCCAATAGAATTGCAACAGGATTTTGCTAACGTAACATTGATCTAGGTTTGCACGATTATGAAATTTTTATAATTGCAATTATTTCAATTAATTTATACTTAACCCGTATCCACACCACACAAAAAGCGAACTCTTAAAGATACAGTAAAAATAATGCAGCTATAATTTTCTTTCTGATGATATTGAAAACATTTTGACTGAAAATATTTGTTACATAAGCTAAAATAAATTTTTAGTTGAATTGTTTTCAAAACATTCAGCATGTTTCATAATGGGCATATTTGAAAAGACCTTTCTCAGCATACAGGAAGAATGTGATTAAGACATGTAAGATCAGACGTCAGTTGAACAAAAGTACGTAGCCATTTCCTTCCGTTACCATTAATAGCTGACTAAGTTGACTAACAAAGTATTAATCAACCTTGTGTAAAATGAGACAAGTTTTAAACAAGGTAAATATTTTTAAAACTAGCACTGACATGAGTGATGATATATATGCAAGCATTGATTTTTTCCCAAAACAAACACAAGGACTAAATATTAACATTTCAAATGAAATGGAGTAAAACAACATTAAACTTGAATAGCAAGTAGTCAAATCATATGGTGTTGTTCCGATTAATCGATTTGATCGATGATTGATTGGTTTGCATGTTCAACCAACCGATCGATCATGATTTCATAAATCGATTTTGGTTGTTTATAATAAATTGACTTTATTAATATTTTTTAACTGGTCAAGCTAGAAAATTAATACTTTTTGGAAAATAATTAAAATTTAATTGTTACAACTCTTATGTTAATTTCAAAGCAAACATACCAATAATCTGTTGGATATTTTGAAACTTATTTGACTGGAAGCTGTTGCTGCGTTAGGCAGCAACAGCTTCCAGTCAAATAAGTTCCAAAATATCCAACAGATTAGTTCTTAAATCATTAAGAATCTGTCGTACCTGCGACTTGGTTTGAAAGGGGTAATTATCCTTGAACATGCTAGAGTTACTGCATTCAAAATGGATACAAATGAGAACCTATTATGATCAATCATTAATTGATCATCGGTTAGTATATAAACCCAATCATCGATCACAAACATAGTACCAATTCCCAAAACTAATAGTATAGGCCAGTCAGCCAGCGACAGTACAGTATACATAAAGGTGTTAGCAGCTCCAGGATTTCTTTTCTTTGTTAGCTAATGATTAGTCTATCCCCATATTAATGCACAACAATTACACTCCAGCTAATTGACGCAAGCGTGCCGGTAAAGGACAATTCAATGACACTTGGCTCAAGTTCAATCATCAACCATTTTCCTACAAAATATTTACTACGGCTATTTAAAAGCACTGCTATGCAGGAAAGCCATTGAGCATTTTGAAAGTAATGTTACTGAAAGATGTTGCTGTCAATGACAGTAAAATTGATGTAATCTCAAGATGTTCAAAAGATGCTATTGAAATGAATTGGTTATTGATACATTTATAATATGAAAGTAACACATCTTGGCGAAATTATTTTCAAAATCTCAATTTTAATGTAGGCATATAGGAAAGATTTTGAACATTGAGCACACACTGGTTCTCGATATCCTTGGTATGACGCTGCCCATACAAAATGTGGAACATAAATTTATTTGAAATTTGAATTTCAATACTTGTCAATTATTCAATTATTTGAAGTTAGCATTGTACACGATTATTTATTTTAAAATAATTGTGATTATCAATTAAATTGAATAATTGTGCAAGCCTACATTGATCTAGTAGTGTCCTCTTCATTATCTGGCAAAGTCTGTTGCATACACTATGTAGTTTGAATCACTTCCAATATGTGTTTTGAATCTAGTTCATTCTGAATACTTAGGATCCTGTTTTAACCCTTTCAAACCCTGGTGTTCGAGCCAATGGATAGTCAAATACCATTTTTCTTAGCCAAATAGTAAATATTTTAGCCACATCTTTACTTCAATGTCAGTTATTAAGATGCTTTTAGAGTCATCATCCGTTAATACTCTCAATTTTACAGTCCAGATACAATAGGGTCTTAATATATATAAGAAAGGTGTTGAAGATCTTGAAACTAATATGACTGAAAGCTGTTGCTGCCTTAGGCAGCAACAGCTTTCAGTCATATTAATTTCAAAATATTTGACAATGTAAACAGGAATTTTTGCCTTGTAATTGTAACACTGGAATTAGTCAGAATTCATCAAGTCGAGAAAATTAATTTAATTTTAACCCTTTAACCCTGGAATTTGTTTTTAAATTAAATTTTCTCATAAAAAATGTCGATTTGCAGACCAAGAGAAGAACATTTTTTGAAAATTTATCATTGGACTGACTGACTCGGTTAATCGAGCCAGTCATTCCGGTGGTAAATTTTCAAAAATATCTTCTCTTGGTCTGCAAATGGACATTTATCATTAGCCAATGAATTAGCCAATTCTGCTTTTCAAGAGCCAGATTTAAGTTTTACTAGCATTTGGCTAATTGGCTAGTGGGTAGATCTGTCCCTGAGTACAGCTGTGATTAATCAAATAATCATGATTATTCATCTAAAATGATCATGATTAAAACAGTTAAATAATTGTGCAACCCTAATTATGCTACATAAAGTTTCAGAGTCCTTAATTAGTGGCCCGATTTCAACGAAACTTTGGTGTAATTGGGGGTAGGCTTCAACATATCAAACACAAATTTTGAATAGTTAATTTCTTTGGTGGCCATCATTATCAATCATGTCTACCAGTATTTAAATGCAAATGGTTCAAATGCTAATGGTCCAGGTTAGCATTACAGGCCCTTGGGCCTCATATTGATACGGGTATTGATACGCCAGGGGTTGGGGAGTACTAATAACGTAGTCTATTGAATTGACTTCTCTAGTACATTTGTAGCCTGACTCTTATTCTCTCGGTGAGACCAAAAGTCTGAATGATATGAGCTCTACAAGTCCGCTCCTTTTATACTCTCCCTCCTGCATACCGGAAGTAGGGTCGGATATGTCCAAATATAAGCATATTTGTACCATTTTTAGTGGTTCGCCACTTTTTGGCGGTGCTAGGACAAGCCTTTTTGGCGGTTTGGATGTGCACCATGTTTTGGCGGTGCATAGAAAATTTCTGGCTGTTCGCTTTTTTGGCGGTGAAAACTTTAAGTTTTTTGGTGTTGATAAGCATTCTATATTTATTTTATGTTTGAAGTCAGGCTTCATAGTACATTACAAAGTCAAATTAAAGTAGAGTTTCATGTTTGCATTGCAACCACATTTCTGTTAATATTTACAGTAACTGAAATGTAACGGGTTACATTGCAAAAGTAACTGAAATTTCAGTTACATTTCAAACTCCTAACAAATTTATTGTGATTTTCTTAATTTGCAGCATAAGGTACTCTTATACATGTGTCACTGCAATATCCCAATTTCAATGTAATTAATGTAGATAAGCTCTTGAATATATTGTAACTAATTTTACTAAAAGATGTTGATGCCATGGGCAACAACGTTATTTCCGAGCATCAGTGATATTTATTTTTGAAATTTGCCATTGGAATGACTGACGTGATTATTGGTGCAGTCATTCCAGTAGTAAATAATTCAGTCAAATTGATCTTTAAAATATCAGCAAGTTTTACATTTCATATGTGGATTAAGTTCTGTCAGTACAGGTGTATGTGATATCAGTGGTTATAGCAGTGGTATATTTTGTTTCTACTATATATCTCAAATAGTTTGTCTGCATTACACTTTTTAACTCGCCTGTCCCTTCAGACGACTGTCCGTCGCTCGGCAACTTTTGCTTTAAAACACGACTCCTCATTAACCTCTTGGCCGATTTCAACCAAATTTGGATGGAAGGACCCTATGGTCATAGACTCCAGAACTCCATTCAGAAGTTTGATTCCTCAATTTTTTGAGTGAAAATCTTAGATTTTATAAAAAAAATGTACCGGAAATTGTCAAATTGCTTCTCCTTACTTTTCTAAGAGATTTCAACTAAATTTGGCTGAAAGGATCATGTGGTGATGGGCTTTAGAACTTCCATACAGAATTTTAATTCATAAATTTTTGGGGTTGAAAATCTTAGATTTTATGAAAAATATGCTAGAAATTGTCAAATTGCTTCCTCTTACTGTTCTGAGCGATTTCAACAAAATTTGGCTGAAAGGATCCTGTGTTGATGGGTTCTAGACCGTCCATACAGAATTTTGATTCATCATTTTTTGGGGTAAAATCTTACATTTTATTAAAAATTTACCGGGAATTGTCCAATTGCTTCTTCTTATACTTTGATCAATTTCAACCAAACTTGGCTAAAGTCAGACCTGCAAACCCCTATGAATTGTCCGTAGTTTGTACGGACATAGCATCCAAACTACGCATGTACGGGCGGCGTGTGAAAATAAGGAAACAAAGAATTGTGCAAGGTGGTAAAATTACGAATTTCCGTTTGTGGGCCTATAAAAACCGCGATCGCTCATCAAAACACGTCGGCTTCCATTATATCAAGATGTGATAATTGCTCAATCCACAGGGGCTTGTAAAGTTGGCTGGATATACTTTTCTAGCTGTCCTACTAGCACGCTATAATATGTAATAATAGTAGTAGTATATGGCGTGATAGTAGGATGGTCAGAAAAGTCCATCCCGCCCACTTTACAAGCCCCTGTAGCTCAAGCTAGCCGACATTTAGGAACAGCCCATAGTGTTAAAATGGCAGTAGTGTGCTTATGCTAATACTTTTATTTCGGCATATTATGTACATATAGCCTCCAAATGGGACTCGATTCTCTTCTGATAATTGGAAGAGAATTTGAATACATGCAAATTTATATATTTTTATGAGAAATGAAATTGGTATTGGCTATATTAATCTGACACTTTATTAAATTGCGTAATAGAATTAGCATACACGCTCTGTGGCTATTCTATATCTATGAAACAGTCTGCCAACATTTGACGTGTCTAATCTCGTTAATTGGCATTTTTCGCCTTATTACCGCATTGGATTAATAGAATGCGAAAGTTAGCACTATGCGAGAATCCTGGAAGTTTGTTTGTTTATGATGGATACAGATATGCAATTCAACTATCTAAATATACCGATGTATATCGGAAATCATCCATTCAAAGCGTGAGAAAATCAAAATAATCTTTTTATATTTTAATATAAAAAGTCATTACTGAAATATTGTAACATGAGTTTCGTGGTAATATATATTTCCGTGATCGCAGTATGAGATTTTGTACACAGTGGATTTCAGTCTTTGGTTTCCGATTTTGGTGTCTAAATATGGAAAATAATCACCAAACTTCGTGGAAGCGCTCAGCGCAATCTTATAATGCTGCAATACCAATAAAAAAAACTAGTTCAAAAGACATGTGTATAAGTGAGAATATACAGAAAGATGACCGGTTTTAAAGAACAGGAAACGGTGATACATACATGAACATACACATTGCAAATCAATAACAAATTTCTACCAAAAATGTAATAGTAAATTAACTCACACAATACTAGATGACTATATTTACATTTTACTACCAGAATGAATATTTAGCAGACTAAATTCATCAAAGACAATCTGTTCATACATTAAGGACAGACTTTTTCTGTTCATGATAGAGCTATCAGTCATGATTGTAACAATCTAGCTAGTGACATATTTGATTATGACATCAGATACTTGAGTGACAGATCTAGGCTTGCGCGATTATGTGATTAAATAAAAAAAATTCGCGATTGTGTATTTATATGATTAAAAATTAAATAATCAAATAATCTACTGCATATAATATTTCAATTCCAACCACTTAATTACTTTTTAATGAGATCGGTCACAGAAAGTGACATTTTGCTCAGTGAATGTATGTTCATTTGCAGGCCAAGAGAAGACTATTTAGCAGGGTTTGTACTGGTCATGGAAATCTTGGAAAGTCATGGAATTTGAAAATTTAATTTCCAGGCCTGGAAAGTTATGGAAAATCAGCATTTTTCATCATAGGTCATGGAAAAGTCATGGAAAATGGTAATCATGAAAAATAAAGGAAATATGTTTGCATAAATTACTGCCATCACCCCTATACAATAAAAATTATGGGAAGAGCATACCAAAACAAGGCTTTGGCTTGGTTGTTGCAAGACACAATATTCAGACATTTGCAGAATAACACAGATCGTAATTTATGTAGTTACATCATAAACACAAATCTACTAGATATTAATCTCTGGAAGTCATGGAATTTGTGAATATTGGTCATGAAAAGTCATGGAATTTCACACAGAAAGGTGTACGAACCATGATTTAGAGAATCGAGCTAGGCGTTCCAGTGATACATTTTCATAAAAGTCTTCTCTGGTCCTTCAAATGGACTTTGAAACACGATTGCAGCGTTCATCATTGATATGCTTTTGTTGGTATGTCTTGGTAATTTGGATCCAGGCTGATAAATCTAATAATCGCAATTATTCTTAAAGAATCAATCGTGATCAGTCAAAGCAATAATGGACCTTTCCGATTTTAGCTATGCCCCGCCCATTTCTAGCTAAGCTCCAGCCACACCTCGCTCATGTTGGGATCGATCGATCTCTGAACACCCTTACCATAAATTTCCAAAAAACTACACATGTAAGCTGTTGAATATTTTGAAACTAATTAGTTTCAAAATATTCAACAGCATGTTTATTAAATGGCAAAGAATTACAAAGACATAAAATTCATACAATGTGTTGGACTATTTGAGATTTGATGACAGTCGTCTATATGAAACCCTTTGTGATGTAATGATTGTGATGTCATCATACATGCGTTGAGCTGATTATGACATCGTACAAGGTAAGATGATGGATGGATACTCTGGAAAGGTGAATTGCAGAAGCCTAGACCGATGGACAGATCACTCCATTGTTAAGACCAGCATGGATATGTACAGCGACAGTTATCGTTAATTTTCTTTGTAAGATATTTAACATATGTACCTGTGTTTTAATATTTAACTCATCATGTATATTCTTATGTTACAGGTTGTGGAGCTTCTTAATCAAGCGTCGTTATTGCAAAAGGATTCTCCCAAGGTTAACATTCTAAAGCAGGTATGGTATATAGTGTGCAGCAACATTTTGGGTATTTCTTACACTATTTTGTATGTGTTTTTAAACCATCACTGGAGGGTATTAAAGGATTAAGCCATCACTGGAGAGCCGTGCCTACATTGTACCTCAGCATATGCCATACATGTATATATACAAGCGAGTGTATTATATCATGGATGTGCCATTACAACATATTCTATGGTATGTAATAACTATTATACCGTTGAATATTTTGAAACTTATTGGACTTGAGGTTTTGGCCACCCTTAGCTGTGTAGATGGTGCAAAAAGGAGTCGCTGAGGTGATATTTCACACAAATTTGTGAAAAAAAGTATCGGAAGATACCATGCGACTCCCCTAGGCTTTATTCAATTCTTCATAATTTGGTGCACCCACTGATGGTGCCCAAACCCTTTATAATGGACGGGTTCAAAATCAGTGGATCATGCCCTGCCTAATGTGTAACTGTGACCATGAATGTTTATCAGCATAGGAATGGAGGAATCCAGTTTTACAAAATGTAGCTATGCCCCGCCCATCTTTAGCTAATCTCCACCCATACTTTGTCCGTGTTGGGATCGATCTATCCCTGAACTGTCTGACTATCGATTTCTAGAAAACTATGCAGGTAAGCTGTTGAATATTTTGAAACTAATTTGACTGGGTGCTTGCTCAGTCAAATTAGTTTTAAAATATTCAACAGCTTACCTGTATGGTTGCTTTTACACTGCATTACCAAAGTAAAATCATAATGCAACTGTGTGGACAAGCATATATACTGAAGCAGGCGACCTAAATTTTCTTTGATTTTTTGAAAAGTAAATCATTACAGCCCTCAGACATGTCAGACAAATTTACACATGTATGATTTACATTTTGACGCCTGAATATCTTTCTTTGACGGTATGCTAAAAACTAAAAGAGCTAAGAATTCAATATATAGTTTATCTGTGGAATAAGATTTATACAGTGACATGGCTGTTCCTTTAAATTTTCAGGTGCAGGAGCTGATTGTTTACAAAGAGGCAAATCTTCTGGACAACTTCCTGGATGTATGTATATAATATTGATTACTTTTCTAAGCTCACATGGCCAAAGCATGGCTATAAAGCTTACCATTTAGCAATGTCCATCCATGCATGTACAGTACATATATAGAGAATCTGGAACGAGGTCACTTTTCATATCACTATTATGGACCGAGTTGGAAATTATCAATTTGCACGAGCTTTAGCGATTGCAAAATTGATAATTTTCAATGAGGTTCATAATAGTGATATGAAAAGTGATCGAGTTTGAGATTTTATTTGTCATATAAACTAATTTTGAAATATTTGCCAATAGTTGCTTATGTGACTTATCTGATTTCTCATTGTTGATTTTCGTGAAATCGATACCGCCGCTGTGACGCACCACTACTTGATAACAGATACTGAATGCGCAGCAAAATATAGTGACAAACACAAAATCTGGTGATGTCAGCCGTAAACTACACTTGTAAGACTATCGCAGAGCCACAGCCTACTTCGCTGCCGACTGATAAACTGGCAAACGATGACATTTTGCGATAACGTTTCACGAATGACAAATCGTAGTAAACAAATTGAAACAGTACCGCGTAGTAATCCCTATGCGTCACACTCACATCAATCGATGTTTTAATTGGTCGATTTAAATGGGTTGTGCACCCAAAAGCCAATGAAAATACTTCGTTGAATATGGCACGTGTGCTCATATCGAAAAATATGGAACGGGCTAGAAGGCGTGTTTATATGGTAAACAGTATTATCCACTCATTAACCTGCCTTCTTTGAAGCAAGTCGCATTCATAACATTTGACATCTCCACTGTACGAGGGGAAGGGAAAGTTGTGGCTTAGATTAAGGTCAAAAGACTTAATTAACCCTTTCACTGACAAATCTAATGAAAAAATACATTCTTTACCATATAAAACTTATTCTGTTGAAAATTTTGAAATTTATTTGACTGGAAGCCGTTGCTGCAATGGCTTCCAGTCAAATTAATTTCAAAATATCCAACAGTTTTCCTGTATGTTTGCGTTGAAAATGAGATATAGAGAATTAATTGGTGAAACGGGTTAAAAGGCCTTCACTTTTGTTAATGTTATTATTTCAGGAAATGCTCGCCTTCCAGAGTGACAAGGGCACAGATGTAAAGAAGTTTATAATCAGCTTTATGGAGGAGGCATGGTAAGTTTAATGTTATTGAATTAACTTTCAGGGTTTGAAATTTTGTCACTGTATACAGTAAATTTGATACGTTTAGTAGTATGGGTCAGCTCAGAAGTAAATGAACAGATCAGGACTTTTGAATATTTTTTAACAGAATTGGAAGACATTGCGGCATAAGGCTGTAATGTCTTCCAATACAATTTTGTTCAAAATATTCAACAGAAGATTTATTATATCGTGTTCAAAAATTGTACTGACTGTTAAACATGTTTCTGTTTTTGTTTTGGAAACATGTTAACTTATTTCTGAGTGGGGGGGGGGGGCGGGAAGGTGTGGGGGCGGGAAGGTGTGGGGGCGGGAAGGTGTGGCTAGTGCAGATTTCTAGACCTTAAATAAACACAATATAATGTTATCAAGAAAGTTCTCGACATTCTACGCGAGCTGTTGAATAATAGGGAATGGGCACAATTTTGAAAATCGTGTTGGTGAAAGCTGCCTACAGCAACATTGTTTTCAACATTACACTCGTTCGCATACAAAAATCATACCCACAGTATCAACTCTCCCCATTCAGCATGATACTCACACATTTGGCTTCCATGTTAGACACTCACACGGCTATACATAAATCACACACATTTTTCTTGTAACATAGTCTGAGTGTACTCTGACCCTGAACCGGCCATATGACAGACATTTGGATAGGCCAGGTTACCCTGGCCCTTCAGTGTGAATTCAAATGCCTGTCATATGGCCGATTCGGGATCAGAACAGACAGACTAGTAAAAAATTACGAAATATGAAACTGATTGAAGATTTTAGTGATTTCTTCTGAAGTGAATGTCACATATTTTCATGATTCCTGAGAAACTCACCCCATCGCAAATTCGTCCCATGGTCACTTTTCTTGAATGGAAACACAAGCAGAAATAGGTCACAATGAGCCAAATGGTGCGTTTTGTATAATTTAAATAAAATAAAATCTATTTGCATATTTTCCAATTCCTAATAGGGAAATTTTGAAGCGGAAAGTCATTAGATCTGTTCCGTTCCTCTTGACATCATCGAGTGAATAATTGTTGTGGTATGACGTCATCGAGTGAATAATATTTTGTTGATCATTGATACGTGTAGTTCACAACCGCTCATTCATACACCATCTTACTAATGAGAAGCAAGAGAATCACTAGTGTTTGATGAAGTAGAGCTTGAATCTGCGAACTGAACTTGAATCGCCTAATGCCAGTGATGCTTTTTTGATAAACATCCTGTCACAATATTTTGTCGGTTTCTGTGAGCATTGTATGAAACAGGTTAAGTCTTTAACCATTTAATGGTCAAATTTGGTCAAGAAATTCTTTAGATTTTCTTATTGAATGTCTATTTACAGGCCAAGAGAATACAATTTTTGTAAATTTATCATAGGAATGACTGGCTAGTCATTCCAGTGGTAAATTTCCAAAAATTGTGTTCTATTGACCTGTAAATTAACATTCCACAAGCCCATAGCAGAGGCCGGTTTTGGCCGGTATGACCATTAAAGGGTTAAACAGATTTTGTAGAGGCCTACGTGAAGTGCAAAGTTGCTCGACTACTTTTGTAGTGATCCCACTGGTTTCCGACATCTAGCGTGTCTAAGTAGAATGTTAATTTTATTCAAAATACCTGGATGGCTCGATATGCGTAGACCCAAGACATGTTGTTATGTATTTGTGAAGTATTCTAGAGATGATTGTGCCCTCACCCATATAGATATATTGGAGGAATATATTATGTAACATTTGATTTGTCCATCTGTAAGGCTGTTAGTTAGTTTGTTTGATAATCCATTTGTCTTTCCAGGGTTTTATTTTTGTGCGATAACTCAAGCGCTACTGAAGGCATCTTCAACAAGCTTCGGCCTGTGTGTTTCCCGTTGAGGTCCTAAGAAGCCTATTAATTTTAGGGGTCAAAGGTCAAGGTCACAGTGACCCAATCACTGCCATTTAAGGAAATTGTGATTACTTTTAATTCTAATAATATAGGTTCTATGGATTGAGTGAATGTCATCAGTGGGGTATATTCTTGCATACATAAATAAGCATGCACACAATGTGTTGTATCAAGGTTCTTTGACACTGCACCGCTGGACAATCCTCATGCTACATTCATCCATTGCACGATGGTGGTTGTTGTAGGCATGGCATAGATTTCAACAATCGCTTAACTGCCTTTCTTTTCTAAATTATACAAATCTCGCTGCATGTAGATATTATATGTTGATTTTCTTCTCAGTAAGAAGGACTACGACCTTCTACCTAAGATTGTTCCGAATCTAAATCTGCTTCTTCATGATGATTCGATTGTGCTACAGAAGCGAGCCATGCTTGCCGTTCCACAGATGTTTAAAAGCGTATTGCAGGTATATACATGTACATATTGTAAGATGAAACATTGATTTTGTGCATGTTTTAATTTCTCTGTATGTCTATTAGACCATACTCGAGGGACTCTGTGCCTATTGCTGCCAAAAGATTTTGGTTCTTTAACCATGTAATTGTCATACCGGCCAAAACCAGCCTCTGTTATGGTCTAGTGGAATGTCCATTTACAGGCCTAGAGTACAATTTTTGAAAATTTACCACTGGAATGACTGGCTCGATAACTGAATGAAGTTTCCGAGTGGTATGAGTGTATGGTCAATACTCAGATATAAACTCGATATAAACACCTTAAATGTTTTCTAAATGCTGATTTTGTACTCTGGATATATTTCGTGATATGACTTGTCACTTGAACACTTCCAGTAAGAAAGTGTGTTTATATCATTAAAAAAAATAATTTGTGAATAATGAAATGTGTTTAGGTTTATCCTAATTTTAGGTAAACAATGAATTTATTCTAATATCTTGTCATACATAAATTTAAATGTTCAATTTAGTGATGGGATATAATTATTCATAAGACATGCATTCACGAAATAATATCTTGGACTTTTTATCAATGATTATTACACGTACAACATTAGTTAAAGGGATATTCCACTGGGAGAGTTTGTGCATCTGGCGTAAAGTACTAATTGCCCACAATTATTTGAGACCAAGAGGACAATTTTATGCCAACAAATAAAAAAAGATATCCGCAATTTAAATTGCTAACGTAACCAGTAGATAGAGGCGTCATTTTGGCCAAGCGGCTGACGTCACCGACACACTTACTGTCTTTACGCGATCTAGGATAACCGTAACCAGGGGAGGTAAATCTTGTATCTGGTGTTACAGCATTTACTTCTGGATAATTAGTATACTAGCTAAACAACTGATGCTTTGCCAGTGGTTGGAGGAAATTAAAATGCAAATCTAGTGCTGGCGATATTTTGCTGGTGTGTAGCTGACGTCATAATCTTGTGGCTTCTCGCTCTCGTTGCGAGAAAATGGATGCGCCCGAGCAGTCGCGTTTTAAACCGTTTTGGGCATATTCATTTTATTATTTCTCGGCAATGGAACAGTATATTTTATATTTTCCTGAGGCAACTATTTCGGATAACAGTATATTTTTAGTTGACTTATTCCCGATTTTCATTGGAATTTCCCTTTAAGTCTATATTTGTGTGTGTGTGTATTTCAGTGGATCATTAAGGCTAAGAAGGTTACAGATGAGATGCGTCAGATCTGGGAGGGCTTGAACCAGATGAAGAATGGCATTGTTGATATGCTGGACTCAGACAATGATGGGTAAGATCAGACAAAGTCTGATAGAGTTTGTCGTTTTAAAAACAACAAAATTACATAGCGTGTAGTTGTAATGTATACAGACTTGACATAAATGTAACTAATTTAACAGAGGTTATGCTAATTGACCTTTCCACTTTCAGCTATGCCCCGCCCATCTCAATCTAAGCTCCACCCACACCACATCCGTGTTGGGATCGATCTCTGAACTCCCTGACTATCAATTTCCAGAAAACTATACAGGTAAGCTGTTGAATATTTTGGAACTAATTTGACTGGGCACTAGGCAGCAACAGCGTCCAGTCAAATTAGTTTCAAAATATTCAACCGCATGTTTATTAAATAGTAGAGACATACAATTCGTACAACGCGTCAGACTATTAAGAGTTAAAGATGGGCCCAATAGAATACTTTATGACATAATGATTATTATGTACTCCTACACGCCACTTAGCTGATTATGACATCATATGACGTCAGATTGATAGATGGATACTCTGGAAAGGTGAATTGTGAGTCACACCTTAAATACATTGTTGCGGTAATTATGTTAATTACAAGTGTTACCTTCCAGATGGTAACCTAAATTCTACAGAAATTATTTTAGTTAGACTTAACTATTTGTGGTCAAAGGGTCATCCTCCTTTTGACACAATTAAGGGAATGTTATTTTGTGTCTGATGGTAACTTGATCTTTGTTAAACTTGACCTGTGTCTTCCCATTGTGTCTGAGGAACACTATTAATTTTTGGATCTGAAGGTGAATGTCTATGTGAGCCAATAAACGAATCCTATCTGTCACTCAGGTATCTGACGTCAAAATCAAATATGTCACATGTTTGCTGATGTCACAGTCATAATGATATTGCTTCGCACTAGGCAGGAACATTCTACTTCGAATAATACTTACCAGATGTACTATTATGATAATATCTATTATCTAGTCTAGCTCAAAATAAACAATTAAAACTCCGCACTCTCCTGGTCCTGCCCATACTGTGTCCGGGAATACCATAGCCGCAGGTACCGAGTCAATTCCCAATCACAGTCAGATTCGTCTATTTTGCGCTTTTGAAAAGTCGCATTTTTCTAGAGCTAGTTAATTGAGCAATTAAGGAGTTTAGCGAGCGTATCTTACGTGGTTATCGGTGGACTCATGGAGGAATTGGGAAAATCATCACAGGGGCAGGTTGTATCAATCTAGAATTTATACATTCGTGCCATAATGACTGTTTGAAATTTCCTTAAATTGGCACATTGTTTTAAAATGTTAGCCATTGTTGGAGTCGCTTCTGTACCCGTTAACTTTTAGTTTAATTCGGGTACTCGGTTAATTTTCTCTTGCGACTCGGTTCCTCTAAATATGGATGCGCCCTTGTCCAAGATGGCGGCGCCCATGAATTATGTCGTTCTTGGCCTGGTGTGTCTATGCACTCTGTTTATCGCCGATATTAGCTTTCACTTCATTGTCGAGGGTGTTTGTAGTGATCGGCGATGTAGCCTTGGTGATTTAACGTTAGTTAAAGGCTGAGTTGTGTGTTTTAAAAAAATTTTCACTCAAAAAAGTTTCAAATATCTCCTGCCGAAGAACTTGATTATCATTAATTTAAGAGAAAGTTAATATGTTTAAGAAATCTTAACTATCAAGTCGATTGTGCGTATTGCTCGTCATCGTTTGTCATGTGCAGCGTTTTAATTTTTCTCTGTGTCGCAGAAACCTAAGAATCCGGATACGTTGTGCCAAAAGTGCAACCGGTTCATGAAACGGAAGTATTTGGGACATCACTGCGTGGCGTGCGCCCAGTGTAAGGTCGGGAGCCCTTGTGATGTGTGTGTGAAGTGGTCGTCGGCAATGGTGGCAGAGTTCGACAGGGATCGGCGTGCGAGACTGGAGAGGATCGCGAAGGATAAGGCAGCGAATTTGCAGCAGGCGTCGTTGATGGGACTGGAAGGTCGGCTGAATGACAGGATGGATTCAGCTCTGGGCGTATGGGCAGCCCAGTTCAAGGCAATGTTTGAATCATTGCAGTCCACGGTCCCGGTGACGCAAGCTGGTGCAGGACAACCATTAGGTGGTCCGGCTAGTTCTGCTGAGGGTCATGCACTAGCCCCTTCTCTGTCCTTGGCTCAAGAGCCAACGATAGAGGAGGAAGATTTGTTGCTGATGGAAGATTCCGGCATGCCGGATCTTTCTAAGACGTCAATGCCCGGTACGTCCCAGGGGTCGCTCTCGGGATTAGTACGGGTTTGCCAGGCGGACGGTGATGTCGACGTTCCGTCGGGCATTTTCCATCCGCTATTTGTGCAACCGGAGGGGTCAGCGGAGCCGTGTTTTGCGGTTCCTGCTGGTATCCCGGCAGCGTTAGGTGCGGCTCCTATCGGAATGCCGTCGCCTGCCACAGGTAAAGCGGTCGTGGTCCCGACTCCCGTCCTGGAGCCGATGGACTGCGGAGAATCCGGGTCTGGCGATTCGTTAGACACCGCTGCCGCTGGTAGTCGCACTATGGATGCGCTCTGTCTTGGCAGAGACGTGTCTCATAGCGCTCAGCATGGATCGTCGGTGGCCCTCTCATCTACGGGAGAGAGGGAGGATGAAAACGGGAGTTCGTTGATGGACGAGTCCGTTTTTTGCACCGAAGCTGAATGGGTGCAGGTCCTCGGGTGGATGACCAATCGTCTCGGGTTGGCATCTGATCTGGGATCTCAGCGCGATCCGGCGATGGAACGGATGTCAGAGCGAGCGGCCAGCGCTCTGTCAAGTGGCTCTTCTGCCATGCCGACACTCCCGTTGGACACGCAGACTTCCGACATACTGGAAGTTGCGGCATACCGTCTGGTTCAGCCAGACTATGCATTGCCAAAGGCCCCGAAGGGGATAAGGAGTAGGGTCCGTTTTCCGGAGCTGGCCTATCATCAGTACGCCCGTGTTCCACGGCTTTCCGTTGCGGAACGAGAGGCTCTGAATAGGCCGTTGGCTGGGAAGGCTAAGGGGCGGTCGCGTCCTTTGGTTTCCCAGACCAACAAAGACCCGTTCAATGAGCTCACGCTCATTGAGGATGCGGTGAGGGCAGCCATGGCTGCGCTGTCGCACGGGTGTACCGTCCTGCAGGGTATGCTGGACTGCACGGCGGATGGTGGACAGGTGCCAGAGGCTGCTCCTGGCGTTGTTCGGGACACCATGCGCCTGTCTCAGGATTACCTGGCCAGGGTGATCACTAGGACATTGGCAGAGCGGCGGAGAATGGTTCTCGATTGTGTAGAACCAGGACCAGAGATGAGGGCTGCATTGTCTTCTGCACCTTTTATAGGTCCAGGCTTGTTCGGCGGCTCGGCACGACAAGCTCTCCAAGGTCGCTTCAATGGTTGCAGAGCAGGAGGTAGTCGGCAAGTCGTGGAAATCGACTAAGAGGACACAGCCGCAGCAGTCCTACAAGCAACATCGCCAGGAGCAGCAATGACAGCGTCCTAGATCGCCCTTCCGTCCTTCTGGCCGTGATGCCCATAGGCCATCCGGATCACAAGGACCTGGCCGTTCATCCTCATACAAGTCTTCTAATAAGAGGCCGTATGAGGAAGCCAGGAAGGGTGGCGGTTCGGGCCGCGGCGGCTACCGTAAGGATAGCCGTGGCGGCGGTTCCGGACCGTCGTACTACAAGAAACTGTGGGGCGGCCGTGGGGCTCGTTCCTGACGGGTTTCCGGCGGAACCAGTACCGGTGGCTTTGGAGGCGAATGGAGTCGAGAATCTTCACCCAAGCGACTTAGCGTCTTATCGGCCAATCTTGACCGACAGCTGTGTGCAGATTCCTTCCGTCAGAGGCAGACTTCAGTTATTCCTAAACCAATGGGAACAGGTCGTGCGCGACTTTAGTTTGTCAGTGGATAAGAAACGGCTACGATCCGGACTGGCTCATCCATCAATCGTTAGTTCCGTTAACCTCGACTCCAATATGGACTCCTGTTCCAAGGGAATCAGATCGTCTAGACGCCATTCGGTCAGAAATAGAATCTCTTCGTCAGAAGAAGGCGATTCATCTAGTCAAAGATCAGTCTTCACTGGGCTTCTATTCGATCATGTTCCTCGTTCTGAAGCGTACCAGAGGATGGAGACCATTTCTCAATCTCAAACCGTTGAACAAGTTTATTCTTTCTCCCAAATTTCAGATGGAGACGGTAGCAGCAGTAATGACAGGGCTGAGGAAAGGCATGTGGGGAGTGTCGATAGATCTGAAGGATGCATATTTTCATATTCCAATGTCAATTCCTTTTCAGAAGTACCTTCGCTTTGCATTCCAAGACAATGTTTGGGAATTCAATGCTCTCCCGTTCGGCCTGACCACAGCTCCGAGGGTCTTCCAGGAAGATTGAACATCCTAGCGGATGCTCTCAGTCGAAGGACGGTTTGTCGTCCGACGGAATGGCAGCTCAACCAATCGGTAGCAGAGGTTCTATTCAAACACTGGGGCAAGCCAAATGTTGACCTGTTTGCTATGAATCAAAACGCAAAGATGGTCACTTACGTGTCACCGGACCCGCTAGCCGTAGCAGTAGACGCACTGGCGATAAGTTGGGAGGGAATGTACGCGTATGCGTACCCTCCAACAATTCTCATCCCGAAAGTTCTGGCAAAGATAAGAGAGGGGATGTGCCAAGTACTACTGATCGCCCCGTATTGGCCAGGCCGATCATGGTTTACGGATCTGCTGGACCTTCTGGTCTGCAATCCAATCTCTCGGCCAGACGCAAGAGATCTAATCTCTCAGAACAAAGGTCTGTACCTTCACGACAGACCAGCAATGTTCAGATTGACTGCATGAATGTTGTCAAGCAGCGTGCAATTGAGGGTGGCTTTTCTGAGCAAGCAGCGAAGTTTGTAGCTTCAGCCAGAAGAGTTTCAACTACAAAGACATATAATTATAGAATCAACAAATTTGCACAGTGGTGTGAGAGAGGAGATATTGATCCCTTTTCTGCATCTGTTCAACACGTAGCAGATTTTATCTGTCATTTATACGAAGTTGACAAACTTGTACCTTCTACCCTAGCAGCATATAAGTCTGCATTAGCTTCAGTCATTCCCAGTCTCACTATTGAAGGAGTGGAGAATGACAACTTGAATGAAGTTATCAAAGGAATGAGCAATCTGCGACCTAGACAGCCAATTCCTATCCCATCATGGAATCTATATCTTGTTCTACAGGTTTTAGGACAGGCTCCTTTTGAACCGATTAGATCTATTGATATTAAACTGTTAACTATTAAATCAGTTTTCTTGGTTGCAGCAGCATCGGCGAGAAGGAGAAGCGAAATCCATGCGCTTTCTGCCGAACAAGACCGTTTTGTCGTCACGGGTGTAGGTTTAAGACTACTTCCGCGTCTTTGTTTCCTGGCAAAGAATCAGTCACTTAAATATCCAGGACAGCCGATCAATTTGCCAAGTTTAACTAGACATGACCCAAACTCTTCTGTTTGGTGTCCTGTCAGATGTCTTAAAATGTATAAGAAACGTACTAATGAGTGGAGAGACGACCCAAAATCTCTGTGGTTATGTCTCAAAGCTCCCCATTTACGTGCCTCGAAAGATACTATTTCTCGTTGGATAGTTGACGCTATTAAGATCTCACACAAAATCGCTACAGGAAAGCAAATTGATCATGCGAATGCCCATCAGGTCTGAGCACTAGCAGCATCATCGGCCCTTTATACGGGTGTCTCATTAGAGGAGGTGATGTCTGTAGCACAATGGCATGCCGAGTCGTCATTCACTGATTTCTACCTTCGCGACATCTCCAGCTCACTTAATCCGGTAGCCGTCGCCAATCTGTCGAATCTAAACTAAGCCACTTCCGACCACTACTTCGCACACATCACTAAAGTCTTCCGCCCACACTGAACAAACGCTATGCACATGACTGAGTACGACCGTGGATTGGGCCGAGCTCCTGTGATGATCAAGAAAAGATCAAGCACTCAAAATGGTGAGTGTTTACATTAATTAAGTGACTATAAATATGTTTACTTACAGTCGAAATACCAGACTGCTTAGGTAAATAGTCTGGTACAAGAGTATTCTTATCCTATCAACCAGACATTAGACTCATTCCAATTTGAAAATCTAGTCGATATACTGATATTTTTTCAAAGTTAGAAGTTGTAGTAGCTTCTTTGCACTCTACTGGACTGCCCTAGCTGAGGCTTTGGGCTGACACGGGTCTGGTGGGTGTTGCATCCCCAGTGACTGCCCTCTGAATTTTGTGCGGACAAAAGAGGGGGGGGGTGGAGCGCGGTCTAGACCATGGAAGTTTAGCACTCTATGAGTCAGATAGCTGAACCCAAGCGTATAGCAGGGTTCTAGTCTCTTCACAACCTTCTCTGTTGGATGGTAGTTGAGTGCTGGTTCGAGCCTCACCTCCTCCCACCGGCATTTTCTGGCTGTCGAAATCCGGAGTTTATCATAATAGTACATCTGGTAAGTATTATTCGAAGTAGAATCAAAAAAGCATCCGGTTTTTGTTTCTACGAGAATTCTTAATACTTACCAGATGTACTATGGCCCTGCCTCAGCCGCCCCGCTGAGGTGAGGCTGTGCTGCTTTCGCAGTTTGCCAAGGCGAACATAAGACGAATCTGACTGTGATTGGGAATTGACTCGGTACCTGCGGCTATGGTATTCCCGGACACAGTATGGGCAGGACCAGGAGAGTGCAGAGTTTTAATTGTTTATTTTGAGCTAGACTAGATAATAGATATTATCATAATAGTACATCTGGTAAGTATTAAGAATTCCCGTAGAAACAAAAGCGGATGCTTTTTTGAGTCCCTCATCAAATTGGTTTTAAAATATTCTACATCTTTCCTGGGTAGTTACTTTGAAATTTACAATCTGGAAGTTCAGTTTTGAAACGTTGAACACATGTATTAGCATGAGTTGTCTTGCGAGTCATCGAGAAAATAATAATAATAATAATTACGTAATATTTTTATTTTTTCAGAATTCGCACACATTCAATTAAGTCTATGGAAGTCCTGATTCTCTGTTTGTCTAAGAAAACAGAGGTAAGGCATTAATGATTCTATATAACCGTTATAATTTCCAGTCCATCTATCATTGATTTTCTCTCCATATCTCTCTCTCTCCCCTCTTGCTCTCTCTCTCTCCGACCCTCTCACCCACCCTCTCTTCTTTCTCCCCTCCCTCCCTTCTCTACCCTTTGTTAGCTCACCTGGCCAGAATGGCCAAGTGAGCTTATACCATGGCGACCGTCCGGCATCCGTCTGTCTGTCTGTCCGTCCGTCAACTTTTTTCTTTAGACGACTTCGCAAGAACCACTGGGCCGATTCCAATTATATTTGGCAGGAAGTATCCTTAGGGCATAGGGATCCAAGTTTGTTCAAACAAAGCCGATCGGCCAATTTGGCTGGTGGCCATCTTGGATTTTGGCCGATTTTAGGAAATGACTTTAAAAATCTTCTCCGAAACCGCTTGGTGGATCGATTCAAAACTCACGAAATATCATATAGGGCAAGAGCTGAACCAAGTTTGTTCGAAGGAACTTGATTGGCCAAATTTTTCGGCAGCCATCTTGGGCGACATAGTTTTCGTGAAAACGACTTATTCTGCAGAACCACTGAACGGATCTGGCTGAAATTTTGGGGATATGATTATGGACTAAGGGCCATTAAAGTTTGTTCATGGGAAGTTGATCGGTAAAAAACATGGCCGCCGTGGACCAATCAAATTTTAGCGTTTTTTGCTGCCATATTCAATTTTTTTTATTTGATGGATTTTGAAGCCCAAATTGGTTTTCTTAACTCCGCTTACTTGTCAGTCAGTTGTCGTATAGCGATGACCCCATCAGTCTTCTGTATGTCCGTCCATCCATCTGTCTGTCTGTCTCACCAACAATGGCGGCTCATTTTGTGATTTCTTGACGGATTGACACCAAACTGGGTCACAATGTTAATGTTGGCATCTAATATCTGTGTTGTGAAAATGAAACCGATAGGACGTCAAATGCCAGAGTTACCACTCCTTAAATATTTGCAGTCTCACTTTCATAGGGCAAATATAGGTTTGTTTCCACCGTCCATTGATTTATCACTATGTCAGATTTTATTGCCAAACTAGATATTAAATTCCAATTAACGGATTAACCGTTCCAATACTGCCGAAATATTTAAGATATGTATTATGTGCTCTGACATCTATGCTCTTAAAAATATTTTGAATTGTATTTGATTGAAAGTTGTTGCTGCCTTAGGCAGCAGTGAAAGGTGTTGCTGCCAAAGGCAGCAATGATTTCAGTCAAATTATTTTTTAAATCAACTCCAGCTCACCCTACCTCTGCTGCTAACTTGGTGATTCAGCCAGATGCGCATGTGTTAAATGGATTGTGTGGTGGTGGGGAATAACCTGCTATAAAGACCACCTACCTGCCTTTAGAGACCATTTACTTCAATTGTATTTAAACCTCTAATAACCGTCTGACTGAGCTTTTGCAGACGACATATTCCAAAGGTTATATCTCTGAACCTGATAAATATATTGAAAACAATTGGACTGAAATTGTTGGTGGCTAAGCCGCGAACAACTTTCAGTCGAATTGTTTTCAAAATATTCAACAAGTGAAGAGCTTTTGAAAATTGAAATTATTGACTGCACTGGCTTGCAGCAGTGAGACAGTTAAGAAACCAGCTGTAGTTAGCACTGATATCATCTATTTTTACTTAAACATTGTTCAAAATCACTAATGCAAAAAAAAACAGTCCAGTTTTCGAAAACTAAACCATTTGACTGAAAGTCATTGGAAGTGACACCGATGGATGTAAAACTTAAGTAAGATTAGTTGAAATGCCAATGTTCCAGGTGAGCGATACAGGCCCATTGGGCCTCTTGTTATCTGAGCAATCATAGAGGTGTGGGGGTGGGTGGGTCAGGATACTCATTTCATCTCAACTTTGGTGTTGTACCGATAAATTAAAGCTCACGTGTTCCATAAGTCATTTTCGCAATCGTTCCTTTATTTATGTCTGTGTCACATTACTCTCTATTTGAGCATCACATTAGTGTTAGCACATGGGTGTCACCATTTTGTCACAATACTCTCTATTTGAGCATCACATTAGTGTTAGCACATGGGTGTCACCATTTTGTCACAATACTCTCTATTTGAGCATCACATTAGTGTTAGCACATGGGTGTCACCATTTTGTCACAATACTCTCTATTTCAGCATCACATTAGTGTTAGCACATGGGTGTCACCATTTTGTCACAATACTCTCTATTTCAGCATCACATTAGTGTTAGCACATGGGTGTCACCATTTTGTCACAATACTCTCTATTTCAGCATCACATTAGTGTTAGCACATGGGTGTCACCATTTTGTCACAATACTCTCTATTTCAGCATCACATTAGTGTTAGCACATGGGTGTCACCATTTTGTCACAATACTCTCTATTTCAGCATCACATTAGTGTTAGCACATGGGTGTCACCATTTTGTCACAATACTCTCTATTTCAGCATCACATTAGTGTTAGCACATGGGTGTCACCATTTTGTCACAATACTCTCTATTTGAGCATCACATTAGTGTTAGCAGATGGGTGTCACCATTTCATCTCCTTAATCCTTTAACTCTCAAATTTGTTCAAGAAAATTAAAATTTTCTCATAGAAAATGTCCATTTGCAGACCAAGAGAAGGTCGTTTTTGAAAATTTACCACTGGAATGACTGGCTCGGTTATCGAGCCAGTCATTCCAGTGGTAAATTTTCAAAAATAGTCTTCTCTTGGTCTGCAAATGGACATTTCTCAAGTGCACTACAGAAGGTGTTTTTGGCTGATATGAGGGTTAAAGGGTTAAAGCATAATGTATGATGTCATATAGGCGGTAATGCAAGACTTTCTTTATGATGTAATAACTTTTGTCTTGATAGATATTTTGAAACCAAAGCAACAACAGCTTCCAATCAAATTAGTTTCAAAATATTCAACAGTTTACCTGTATTCTTATTGTTTACACCACACTGGCAAACAATAGATTGCATAAGAGCATATATAATGAGGCAGATGGCTTAAATGATTTTCTGATTGGATAAAAGTAAAACATTGCTGCCTTTAGAGCCAGGAGGAATGCACAAGTCCATAAATGACTGACTTCGTAAATGCTCACAAAACACCTCATATGTATATTATTTATAGGAATCTGAATTACCCAAGAAGCCGGACAATGCGTTTTCACTCGATCAGATCCCAGCGGAGCAGAAGTTCTTGCGCGTTAAGAAGCTTGAAGATGAGGGCAAGAAGTTTGTTGAAGGTCTGCTCCAGTATCAAGCATCAGCACATATCTCCAGGTACATTACAATCTGTCTGTCCATCATTTCGTCAGTCTGTCTGTATGTCTTGTGTGTGTGTCTACAGGTCTGTCTGTCTACAGCTCTCTCTCTCTCTCTCTCTCTCTCTCTCTCTCTCTCTCTCTCTCTCTCTCTTTCTCTCTCTTTCTCTCTCTTTCTCTTTCTCTTTCTCTCTCTCTCCCTGTCTACAGGTCTGTCTGTCTCTTGGCTGGCTAGAACAAATTTAATGAAGTTTCAGGTCAGCGGGTCAAATATCAAGTTCACAGGGTCACTGGGTGCATACTGGAATACATTTTTTTGGACACAGAGCTGGACTACAAGAAAGAAGAATGACCAGATTTGTCATGCGCCTTTATCTTGCTACTGTTTAGGATTGCTTTGAGCCCGAGGTCAAAGGGTCACATATCTAGGCTATGGGCCACTATGTACATTGGCAAAACAGAGTCCAATCTAATCAGTATATTTCTTTTATTTATTGACTTTCATTGGGCTGGCAAAGATGTTTATATCTAGGAATGTAATACTGTGAGAATGAAACTATTTGGTGTCAGTGAATGGGTGTGCTCCCTCAAGTATCAAAAGTGTATGAATTGTATGTCTTGGATGAATTTAAAATTTAACCCTTTCACCGACAAATCCATGAAAAAGTCAATTTTTTGCAAGATAAAACTTATTCTGTTGAATTTTTAGTTCGACTTTACAAAGTAAAACAAGCTATTGCTATACCTTGCACATTGCCCAGCGCAGCAGCGTCTACGTCATCCAATT
The DNA here is from genome assembly GCA_034401795.1 of Chaetoderma sp. LZ-2023a. Taxonomy (NCBI): domain Eukaryota; kingdom Metazoa; phylum Mollusca; class Caudofoveata; order Chaetodermatida; family Chaetodermatidae; genus Chaetoderma; species Chaetoderma sp. LZ-2023a. Next base: position 153,172,974 of record CM067373.1, read on the forward strand.
TGCGTTGAGCTCAACTTTTCTGTTTATATCTCAGGTTTTGGTAAATCATATTGGACCCAAACTTGGACACATGACTCCTTATAATGAACCTGACATCACACAATTATATTGAGGTCAACGGGCAAGGTCACCGTGACCTTGGTAAAAACCTTTTTTTTTTCAACATTACCATTTTCTGTTTAGCTCAATTTTTCTGTTTATGTCTCAAGTTTGTTGAATCATACTGGAGCCAAACTTAGACATATGCCTACTTACAATGAACCTGGCATCACACACTTATATTGAGGTCAAAAGGTCAAAGAGCAAGGCCACTGTGACCTTGGTAAAAACTAATTTTTTCAACATTAACATTTTCCGTTTAGCTCGACTTTTCTGTTTATATCTCAGTTTGTTTAATCATACTGGCCCCAAACGTATACACATTCTACTTCGAATAATACTTACCAGATGTACTATTATGATAATGTCTATTATCTAGTCTAGCTCAAAATAAACAATTAAAACTCCGCATTCTCCTGGTCCTGCCCATACTGTGTCCGGGAATACCATAGCCGCAGGTACCGAGTCAATTCCCAATCACAGTCAGATTCGTCTATTTTGCGCTTTTGAAAAGTCGCATTTTTCTAGAGCTAGTTAATTGAGCAATTAAGGAGTTTAGCGAGCGTATCTTACGTGGTTATCGGTGGACTCATGGAGGAATTGGGAAAATCATCACAGGGGCAGGTTGTATCAATCTAGAATTTATACATTCGTGCCATAATGACTGTTTGAAATTTCCTTAAATTGGCACATTGTTTTAAAATGTTAGCCATTGTTGGAGTCGCTTCTGTACCCGTTAACTTTTAGTTTAATTCGGGTACTCGGTTAATTTTCTCTTGCGACTCGGTTCCTCTAAATATGGATGCGCCCTTGTCCAAGATGGCGGCGCCCATGAATTATGTCGTTCTTGGCCTGGTGTGTCTATGCACTCTGTTTATCGCCGATATTAGCTTTCACTTCATTGTCGAGGGTGTTTGTAGTGATCGGCGATGTAGCCTTGGTGATTTAACGTTAGTTAAAGGCTGAGTTGTGTGTTTTAAAAAAATTTTCACTCAAAAAAGTTTCAAATATCTCCTGCCGAAGAACTTGATTATCATTAATTTAAGAGAAAGTTAATATGTTTAAGAAATCTTAACTATCAAGTCGATTGTGCGTATTGCTCGTCATCGTTTGTCATGTGCAGCGTTTTAATTTTTCTCTGTGTCGCAGAAACCTAAGAATCCGGATACGTTGTGCCAAAAGTGCAACCGGTTCATGAAACGGAAGTATTTGGGACATCACTGCGTGGCGTGCGCCCAGTGTAAGGTCGGGAGCCCTTGTGATGTGTGTGTGAAGTGGTCGTCGGCAATGGTGGCAGAGTTCGACAGGGATCGGCGTGCGAGACTGGAGAGGATCGCGAAGGATAAGGCAGCGAATTTGCAGCAGGCGTCGTTGATGGGACTGGAAGGTCGGCTGAATGACAGGATGGATTCAGCTCTGGGCGTATGGGCAGCCCAGTTCAAGGCAATGTTTGAATCATTGCAGTCCACGGTCCCGGTGAAGCAAGCTGGTGCAGGACAACCATTAGGTGGTCCGGCTAGTTCTGCTGAGGGTCATGCACCTGCCCCTTCTCTGTCCTTGGCTCAAGAGCCGACGATAGAGGAGGAAGATTTGCTGCTGAGGGAAGATTCCGGCATGCCGGATCTTTCAATGACGGCGATGCCTAGTACGTCCCAGGGGTCGCCCTCAGGATTTGTACGGGTTTGCCAGGCGGATGGTGATGTCGACGTTCCGTCGGGCATTTTTCATCCGCGATTTGTGCAACCGGATATGCCGGCGGAGCCGTGGTTTGCGGTTCCTGCGGCTATCCCGGCGGCGTTAGGTGCGGCTCCTATCGGAGTGACAGTGCCAGCCGTAATTGAGGCCGTCGGAGTCCCGGATCCCATGTTGGAGCCGATGGACTGCGGCGAATCCGTATCTGGCGATTCGTTGGATACTGGTGCCGCTGGTAGTCACGCTATGGATGCGCTCTGTCCTGGCAGAGACGTATATCGTAGCGTTCAGCAAGGATCGTCGGTGGCCCTCTCATCTAAGGGAGAGAGGGAGGATGAAAACGGGAGTTCTTTGATGGACGATTCCGCTTTCTGCACCGAAGCTGAATGGGTGCAGGTTCTTGGATGGATGACCAATCGTCTCGGGTTGGCATCTGATCTAGGATCTCAGCGCGATCCGGCGATGGAACGGATGTCAGAGCGTGCGGCTAGCGCTCTGTCCAGTGGCTCTTCTGCCATGCCTACACTCCCGCTGGACACGCAAACTTCTGACATGTTGGAAGTTGCGGCATACCGTCTGGTTCAGCCAGACTATGCATTGCCCAAGGCCCCGAAGGGGATAAGGAGTAGGGTCCGGTTTCCGGAGCAGGCTTATCATCAGTACGCCAGGGTTCCACGGCTTTCCGTTGCGGAACGTGAGGCGCTGAATAGGCCGTTGGCTGGGAAGGCCAAGGGGCGGTCACGTCCTTTGGTTTCTCAGACCAACAAAGACCCGTTCAATGAGCTCACGCTCATTGAGGATGCGGCTAGGGCAGCCATGGCTGCGCTGTCGCACGGGTGTACCGTCTTGCAGGGTATGCTGGACTGCACGGCGGACAGGTGCCAGAGGCTGCTCCCGGAGTTGTTCGGGACACCATGCGCCTGTCTCAGGATTGTCTGGCCAGGGTAATCACGAGAACTTTGGCAGAGCGACGGAGAATGGTTCTCGATTGTGTGGAACCAGGACCAGAGATGAGGGCTGCGTTATCTTCTGCGCCTTTCATAGGTCCAGGCTTGTTCGGCGGCTCGGCACGACAAGCGCTCTCTAAGGTTGCGTCAATGGTGGCGGAGCAAGAAGTGGTCGGCAAGTCGTGGAAGTCGACCAAGAGGACTCAGCCGCAACAGTCGTACCGTCAGCATAGGCAGGAGCAGCAGAGACAGCGTCCTAGATCGCCCTTCCGTCCTTCTGCCCGTGATGCCCATAGGCCATCCGGAGCACAAGGGCCTGGCCGTTCGTCCGCATACAAGCCCTCTAGTAAGAGGCCGTATGAGGACGACAGGAAGGGTGGCGGTTCGGGCCGAGGCGGCTACCGTAAGGATAGCCGTGGCGGCGGTTCCGGACCGTCATACCACAAGAAGCCGCGGGGCGGCCGTGGGGCTCGTTCCTGACGGGTTTCCGGCGGAACCAATACCGGCGGCTTTGGAAACAAATGGAGTCGAGAATCTTCACCCAAGCGATTTAGCGTCTTGTCGGCTAATCTCGACCGACAACTGTGTGCAGATTCCTTCCGTCGGAGGCAGACTTCAGCTATTCCTAAACCAATGGGAACAGGTCGTGCGCGACTGTTTAGTCTGTCAGTGGATAAGAAACGGCTACGATCCGGACTGGCTCATCCAGCAATCGTTAGTTCCGTTAACCTCGACTCCAATATGGACTCCTATTCCAAGGGAATTAGACCGTCTAGTCGCCATTCAGTCAGAGATAGAATCGCTTCGTCAGAAGAATGCGATTCACCTAGTCACCGATCAGTCATCGCTGGGCTTCTATTCGATCATGTTCCTAGTTCCGAAGCGTACCGGAGGGTGGAGACCAATTCTCAATCTCAAACCGTTGAACAAATTTATTCTTTCTCCCAGATTTCAGATGGAGACGGTAGCAGCGGTAATGACAGGGCTGAGGAAAGGCATGTGGGCGGTATCGATAGATCTGAAGGATGCTTATTTTCATATTCCAATGTCAATTCCTTTTCAGAAGTACCTGCGATTTGCATTCCAAGATGTTTGGGAATTCAATGCTCTTCCCTTCGGCCTGACCACGGCTCCGAGGGTCTTCACCAAGGTGGTTCTCGCCATGACTTCTTTACTTCGCAGGAGAAACATAGCTGTTCACACTTACATAGACGACTGGCTGCTAAAGGCGGGGAATCCAGTCACTCTGCGCAGCAATCTGATAGTAGTCCTAGACTTGTTAAAGAAGCTAGGATGGATTGTGAATCTAGAGAAATCAGAACTGACTCCATCCCAGGAGTTTGTTTATCTGGGAATTTTTTTCAATCTCGGGGACGGCGTAGCTTTTCCGGCGGAGAGCAGAGTCAGAAGCCGTATTGCAGTGTTGGAGTCGGTTTCTCTAGGAGCCTATCTGACGGCGCGTCAATTTCTCAGAATACTGGGTTTGCTAGTATCTCTGGAGAAGGTGGTGCCATATGCGGCACTCAGGCGCAGGCCGATTCAGATGTATTTGATGTCGTTCTGGTCACAGAGAACGGATCCGTTATCTCTGAGAATACCAGTAAAAGAACCATTGATATTCCACCTTCAGTGGTGGTTATCGGAACAGAATCTCCTGCGAGGCGTTCCTCTACAACCTCCTCAACCTCAGATGTCCATATTCACGGATGCATCATTGACAGGTTGGGGAGCGGTATTGGACAATCAGTCAGTGTCAGGGGAATGGGATCGGACCAATGCGCAGAAACATATCAATGTGCTCGAGCTATTAGCGGTGGTATTTGCACTGCAGAAGTTCGAGAGTCTAATTCAAGACAAGATTGTCCTAGTAAGGACAGACAACTCAACAGTGGTGTCTTATTTAAACCGCCAAGGCGGGACGAGATCACCGGAGTTGTGTATGATGGTTTGGAACCTTCTGCTGTGGTGCCAAGAGAGGAATATTATTCTTCGGGCAGCACACATTCCAGGAAGATTGAACATCTTAGCGGATGCTCTCAGTCGAAGGACGGTTTGTCGTCCGACGGAATGGCAGCTCAACCAAGTGGTAGCGGAGGTTCTATTCAAACAATGGGGCAAGCCAAATGTCGACCTATTTGCGATGAATCAAAACGCAAAGATGGTCACTTACGTGTCACCGATCCCGGACCCGTTAGCTCTAGCAGTAGACGCACTGGCGATAAGTTGGAAGGGAATGTACGCGTATGCGTATCCTCCAACAATTCTCATCCCGAAAGTTCTGGCAAAGATAAGAGAGGGGATGTGCCAAGTACTACTGATCGGCCCTTATTGGCCAGGCCGATCATGGTTTACGGATCTGCTGGACCTTCTGGTCTGCAGTCCAATCCCTCTTCCAGACACAAGAGATGTAATCTCTCAGAACAAGGGTCTGTACCTTCACGACAGACCAGAAATGTTCAAATTGACTGCATGGATGTTGTCAAGCAGCGTGCAATTGAGGGTGGCTTTTCTGAGCAAGCAGCGAAGTTTGTTGCTTCAGCCAGAAGAGTTTCAACCACAAAGACATATAATTATAGAATCAACAAATTTGCACAGTGGTGTGAGAGAGGAGATATTGATCCCTTTTCTGCATCTGTTCAACACGTAGCAGATTTTATCTGTCATTTATACGAAGTTGACAAACTTGTACCTTCTACCCTAGCAGCATATAAGTCTGCATTAGCTTCGGTCATTCCTAGTCTCACCATTGAGGGAGTGGAGAATGACACATTGAATGAAGTTATCAAAGGAATGAGCAATCTGCGACCCAGACAGCCAATTCCTATCCCATCATGGAATCTATCTCTTGTTCTACAGGTTTTAGGGCATGCTCCCTTTGAACCGATTAGATCTATTGATATTAAACTGTTAACTATTAAATCAGTTTTCTTGGTTGCAGCAGCGTCGGCGAGAAGGAGAAGCGAGATTCATGCGCTTTCTGCCGAACAAGACCGTTTTGTCGTCACGGGTGAAGGTTTAAGATTACTTCCACGTCTTTGTTTCCTGGCAAAGAATCAGTCACTTAAATATCCAGGACAGCCGATCAATTTGCCACGTTTAACTAGACATGACCCAAATTCTTGTGCTTGGTGTCCTGTCAGATGTCTGAAGATGTATAAGAAACGTACTTCTGAGTGGAGAGACGACCCGAAATCTCTGTGGTTATGTCTCAAAGCTCCCCATTTACGTGCTTCGAAAGATACTATTTCTCGTTGGATAGTTGACGCTATTCAGATGTCGCACAAGATCGCTACAGGAAAGCAGATTGATCATGCGAATGCCCATGAGGTCCGAGCACTAGCAGCATCATCGGCCCTTTATAAGGGTGTCTCATTAGAGCAGGTGATGTCTGTAGCACAATGGCATGCCGAGTCGTCATTCACTGATTTCTACCTTCGCGACATCTCCAGCACACTTAATCCAGTAGCCGTCGCCAATCTGTCGAACCTAAACTAAGCCACGTCCGACCACTACTTCGCACACATCACAAAAGTCTTCCGCCTACACTGACCAAGCGCTATGCACATGACTGAGTACGACCGTGGATTGGGCCTAGCTCCTGTGATGATCAAGAACAGATCGACCACTCAAAAATGGTGAGTGTTTACATTAATTAAGTGACTATAAATATGTTTACTTCCAGTCGAAATACCAGACTGAGTAAGTGAATAGTCTGGTACAAGAGTATATTTATCCTCTCATACAGACATGAGATTCATTCCAATTTGAAAATCTGATCGATATACTGATAGTTTTTTCAAAGATTGAAGTTGTAGTAGCTTCTTTGCACTCTACTGGATTCTGCCCTAGCTGAGACTTGGGGCTGACACGGGTCTGGTGGGTGTTGCATCCCCATGGACATCCCTCTGGTTTTGTGCGGACAAAAGAGGGGGGGGAGCGCGGTCTAGACCATGGAAGTTTAGCACTCTATGAGTCAGATAGCAGAACCCAAGCGTATGCCAGGGTTTTAGTCTCTTCACAACCTTCTCTGTTGGATGGTTGGTGAGTGCTGGTTCGAGCCTCACCTCCTCCCACCGGCATTTCCTGGCTGTCGAAATCCGGAGTTTATCATAATAGTACATCTGGTAAGTATTATTCGAAGTAGAATCAAAAAAGCATCCGCTTTTGTTTCTACAAGAATTCTTAATACTTACCAGATGTACTATGGCCCTGCCTCAGCCGCCCCGCTGAGGTGAGGCTGAGCTGCTTTCGCAGTTTGCCAAGGCAAATATAAGACGAATCTGACTGTGATTGGGAATTGACTCGGTACCTGCGGCTATGGTATTCCCGGACACAGTATGGGCAGGACCAGGAGAGTGTGGAGTTTTAATTGTTGATTTTGAGCTAGACTAGATAATAGACATTATCATAATAGTACATCTGGTAAGTATTAAGAATTCTCGTAGAAACAAAAGCGGATGCTTTTTTGATGCCTTCTTATAATGACATGGCATCACACAATGATGTTTTGGTAAAAAAAAAAAAGGCAACGGTCAAGGTCAGTGATATGCATGTTGACAGTTTGTCATCCGTCATCCATCCGTCAACCTTTGTTTAAAAATGCTGAATCCTCATTAACTGCTTGGTGGATTTCAACCTAATTTGGCTTGATTGACCCTATTTGGGTGGGCTTCGGAATTTGTATACAGAATTTCTTTGGTTAAAAGCTTACATTTTATGAACAATTTACCGGAAATTTTCAAAACACTACTCATTAATCGCTTGGTGGATTTCGCTCTAATTTGCCTTGAAAGACCCTAATGCTTTTGGTTTCAGAACATGTATACAGAATTTTGATTGATCAACTTACTTTGGTTGGAATGACTTTATGGGGCTGTGCTTCAGAAGGTATATTCAGAATTTTGATTGGTCAAGTGTTTTGGTGAAAACATTAGATTTTATGAAAACTTTACCGGAACTTGTCAATACGCTACTCCTCATTAACCGCTTGGCAGATTTCAACTTACTTTGCTGGAAGGACTGTATGGGGATATGCTTCAGAACTTAAATATACAGAATTTTGATTGGTCATGTTTGTTGGTGAAAACCTTAGGATTAGATTTTATGAAAAATTTACTGGAAATTGTCTAAGCGCTACTCATCATTAACCGTTCAATCCTAGTTAGCTAGACAGACCCTATCGTGGTAGGCTCCAGAACATCTATTCAGGATTTTTAATGGGTCGATTTATTGGGTGAAAATCTTAAATTTTGAAAAATTACCGGAAATTGTCAAAATGCATCTTTCACTTCAAAAGATATACTTACCTCCCTAACACTATGATATTTCTTAAATAGCCACCTTGACTCAATTAACCCCAGATTAAAAAAGATAGGTGCCCTTATTGGGCAGGAAGACAGGTGACAATCAGCCGGATGCCGGCCGCAACCTCGCGCATGCGCAGACTGTCACTGCCTCTTTCTTGACTATTGGCCTGAATCACATGCTTGTGTTTTTTACCACTTGCTTAGTTTTTGTTCAATTTTCTATCTAAAAGTTTTTGTAGAGTCTTGATTATCATATCTGATCATCATATTCCATCTGAAGCCACTTCAGGACCGAGTTATCAGGTGATCTCTACTACAACTATGTTTTAATTATGTCTTAATTACGTGGTGTCACCTATTTCCGTGATGTGGTATAGACGTTATAGGTGCACAGAAAACTGGTAACTTTATTATCTGGCGCCATAAAATGTGAATCCCTCTTTATGCTTGTGTCCACAGGTTCCTGTAAGGAGGTATGTACATCTTGTCTCCACTATTTCCGTATAAATGTTAGGAAAAAGACTATGCCCGGAATGGTATAGGCTCCCGTAAGAGAGAGAGAGAGAGCTTGTTGTTCTGCCCTCTGGTCCCACCCTTCCCTTTATAAGTAAGTGAGTGGTGATGAAGAGTGGTTGTCAAGAACAGGACGTGGTGGTATGCTTTTGCTAGACACAGGTACTCTAGTTATGCTTTATGGCACATTTGAAAATATTTTTGTGATTATTTGCTGCCAATATTTTTTCAGTCATACTGTTTATCTGTATCATTATCATGAGCTATTATTGTGGTCATTTACTGTTTAGTATGTTCTTGTATTTATACAATTCATCTTACACGTGGATGTTGTTCGTCTATTTCTATTTATGGATATTATGACATCATAATCAACATTATTAGCTCACCTGGCCTGAAAGGTCAAGTGAGCTTATGCCATGGCAACTGTCCATCGTGTGTCCATCCGTCGTCCGTCCGTCAACTTTTCCTTTAAACGACTTCTCAAGAACCTGTGGGCCGATTTCAATTATATTTGGCAGGAAGCATCCTTAGGGCATATGGATCCAAGTTTGTTCAAATGAACCCGATCGGCCAATTTGGCTGGTGGCCATCTTGGATTTAGGCCAATTTTAGGAATTGTCTTTAAAAATCTCAGAACCTGCTTAGGGGATTGATGCAAACCTCATGAAATATGATCTAGGGCAAGAGCTGAACCAAGTTTGTTCAAGGGAACTTGATTGGTCAAATGGTTCAACCCCCATCTTGGTTGACCTAGTTGTAGCGAAAATGACTTCTCCAGAACCGCTGAAGGGATCGGGCCGAAATTTGGCAGATATGATTGGGGCCTAAGGACCATTAAAGTTTGTTCAAGAGAAGTTGATCTGTCAAAAAACATGGCTGTCTTGGGCCAATCAAAATATAGCATTTTTCGCGGCCATATTGGATTTTTCATTTGATGGATTTTGAGGCAGAAATTGGTTTTGAATGTGTTTTGAGGTATTCTGATCACAAATTTGCAATTTTCGAAACTGTCGGATAAACGGTTTGGTGGCCATCTTGGATCATTTTCCCACCAAAAGCTCCCATACTAAAGCAAAGGGGAATTTTAAATGTTTTCTACTCGATAACTACCCTTAGGGGGTGACTTATTTTCTGAATTCTTGTTGTTACAGGCAAAAGATAAGGCATCGGAGGAGGAGAAGTGTGCGAAGAAGAGTGTAAGTGGCAAGGGTAAGAGAAAGGCCTCTGTTTCTTCGAAAATGGAGACTTTCAGGTTGGAAATGATAGGGGAGATGAAGAAGACAATAAAAGATTTGGTACCGGAGCTGCTTCGCAGCATGCTCCCTGGCCCGAGTACTTTATTGTCTTCTTCAACTGCCCCCGAGCAGAAAATCCCCACCGCTGATTCTGGTGTCTGTTGTGGTCCGTGGGCCGAAAATGTTTCAGAATCAGTGGTGTCTTCAGTAGATCTTGGAAGGCCCGCCGCCTTGCCAATGAATCCTGGAGCAGGTCTATATGATCATGGCAGCAGGCTTGCCGGGCCGTTAGATCTTGGATGGGGGGGCCGCTGGACATAAGGTTGGCTTCTAGAGTGTCCATGCCTGAAAGGTACCGCCACCTCTTATGGTACCTTCCCTGGCCAGCCCGGGTTAGCGCTCTGCTAGCCCAGAGGCAGTGTATGATGGCCAGGAGGAAGAGGATTTTATGCTGGTTTCACCCGTTGAAGGCGTGGACATGGAAACGGATGGTCATGCACCCCTCGCGGGGAGCACAGCCGATTTTTTCCATGGAACTACTCCTGCAGGGTTAGCCCCTCACGGCTCAAAGGGTGGCCCGGGTTGGAGCGGATGACCGGCGTTTCCGTATACCTGGCCCTGGACTCTGACTAGGGCAGCGACTAGACGTGTCAAGGCGAGATGCACATTTGCGCTAGACAATTTGTGTCCGTCTCAGAATTTGTACAACAGGCTGCTGCGGGCACCTATGTCAGGTCCTGCTCTCTTTGTGGGTGGGGGATGCAGACACCTCCAGGAGACAGTGACTAATCAACAATCAGAGGGTGCTACCTGAACAATTTGAGATGTTTCGTAGGAAGCATGTTCATGCAGCGCCCACTGCATACTGTCCGCAGCAGGCCCAAGGTGGCACTGGTCAGGTCAGAGGCCAGCCACCGGCGCAGCGTAGGCGACCGCCACACCAGCACCGGCCTGCAGTAGGGGGGGGGGGGGTTGCAGGCTCCTCAAGCGCAGCCAGGCAGCCACCTGCGCACCTCGGTGTGCGAGGAGCGGTCAGTGGCACACAGGGTGCGAGCGGCGCAAGCCGTGCCGCACGAGGATCTGGTCGTGGTAATCGTGCCTGATGAGCCGATTTCCACAAGAACCAAACCAATGCTAGAACCAGAGACAGTCCCACTCTTGCACTGCTTATGTCCACCTCTCTCCCTAGGTGGACCCGTGGTTGTTCGATTGACCTTCCACAAGCAAGAGTGAGAGTGGTTAACCCAGGACCGCTTAGTCTTGCGATGGCTTTCAGCCGGGTACCAGCCCGACTGGGCGATAGGCCAGCCATCGCACCTGTCTCTGGTTCCGATCTGGACTCAAATTCCAAGAGATCCAGATCAACAGTTGTGTATAGAGGAAGAGATAAATTCCCTCATACAAAAAGGAGCAATTCAAAATTGCCCGGGCTTCTATTCAACCGTGCTTGTAGTGACAAAGAGCACTGGAGGGTGGAGACCAATTCTCAACCTCAAGCCATTGAACAAGTTCATAGAGACTGAGTTTCAAGATGGAAACAGGCAAAGCGGTGTTGGCGGGGTTGGTGATGGGAATGTGGACGGCGTCAGTAGATCTAAAGGATGCTTATTTCCACAATCCAATGGGGTGGGCTTGCCTGGAAGAAGCCACAGTCTCAGGGCTTTGGAATCGGGATCAGTCACAGAAACATATAAATCTACTGGAATTATGAGCAGTAGTACTGGGCCTGGAACATTTCTTAAAGAAAGTTCAGGGCAAGATTGTTCTAGTTCAATCAGACAACTCAACTATGGTAACTTACATAAACCACCAGGGCGGAACGAAGTCGCCCAGTCTCTGTATGATGACATGAAAACTGCTTTGCTGGTGTCTAGATCATATGATCACGTTGAAGGCAGTTCACATTCTGGGAACGCTAAATCTGTTAGCAGACTCATTGAGCTGAAGGATGAGTTTTCCCTACGGAATGGCGACTAAATCAATGTGTGGCGGATCGTCTGTTCGACCACTGGCGGAAACCCAACATGGATTTGTTCGCAACGAACAAGAATGCGAAGATGACGACGTACGTCTCTCCGATTCCAGATCCAAGCGCTTATGCAACAGATGCGTTAGCTATCAGTTGGGAGGGAATGTATGCATACGCATTCCCACCAACAATCCTGATTCCAAAAGTTCTTCAGAAAATCAGGCAGGAAGAGTGCCAAGTGCTTCTGATCACCCCAGATTGGCCACGCCGATCATGGTATACGGATCTGTTGGACCTTCTAGTCTGCAATCCGGTTCCTCTGCCTCTGATGGACAATATTATTTTCCAGGGCAAGTCCCTTCACAACAATCTGTCAATGTTCAGATTGACTGCGTGGATGTTGTCAAGGAATCTAAAATTAAGGAGGGCTCTTCTGAGCAAGCAGCCATGTTTATGGCAAAAGCTAGAAGGGGGTCAACCTCCAGAGCATATAACTATAAAATTAATAGATTTGCAGAATGGTGCTCAAACAGAGATGTTAATCCAATGGATGCATCTATTCAGGTAGTAGCCGATTTCCTCTGTCACCTGTATGATGCCTATAGCCTCAAGCCTAACTCTATTGCTGGCTACAAGTCAGTTTTGATGTCAGTTATCCCTTGCTTGGCTGATAGCGGAATTGACGAAGTCTGTTCATTGAACACTGATAAAAGGCATGGGTAATCTAAGACTGAGAAATCCACCAGCGATTCCGTCTTGGAGTTTATCTCTAGTACTTCAAGTGCTAGCAGATAAACCCTTTGAACCACTAAGTTCCATTTCTATGAAAATGTTGACACTTAAAACTGTATTTCTAATTGCTGCAGCCTATGCAAGATGGAGAAGCGAGATTCATGCTTTATCCGCCGAGGCAGACTGATATGTGGTTACAGGGGAAGGCCGTAGGCTTCTACTTAGGATAAATTTCATGGCTAAGAACCAGTCTTTGAAATATCCAGGTCAACCAGTTATTTTACCAGCTTTGACTAGGTTTGATCCTAATTCAAATGTATGGTGTCCAGTCCGCGCATTAAACAGGTACAAACAACGTACACAGGAATGGCGGACGGACCCATCCGCGTTATGGTTGTCTTATATTGAACCCCATGGCAGGGCTTCAAAAGACACTATATCTAGGTGGTTTGTGGAATGTATTCAATTTTGTCACAAAGGCGCCACTGGTAAACAAGTTGACTTAGCCAAGGCTCACAGTGTCCGTGACGTAGTGGCGTCCACCGCCCTATTTAACCGGGTGCCAGTGGATGGCATTATGTCAATAACTCAGTGGCACTGTGAGTCAAGTTTTATCGACCATTACCTCCATGACACCACTAATCCTAGAGCTTGCCTTATCGATATTCAAATGATCAGGTGTATATATTGTATATAAGTTGCACATGCTGTCTTCAGACAGCACATTTTAATTGTGGAAACAACCGCATATTCGTGTATCATAATTCCTTCACTGATGTGGGCTGGATGGATACAGATTTCATGCATACGGTCAGTACTGTCTTTTGTTGTTACATAATTTATTGTCACGATGTATTACCCTTATTTAACAAGAATGTAATGTTACCTGTGTATTATGTGTTTCATTTATTGAGAGTATACGAAGTAAAGTCTCGTCTCGTGTCCTGTAGTACTTAGCACCAGTACTTAGAGAGCATATGGGACATTGAGGTCATAGCTTCTCCTTTCCCAAAAGGAGGGGATGGGGGGGGAGGACATTTGACATACGGTCATTACTCTCACCATCGGTTGTGTTATCCGATGTTCAAATCATTGCCTGATTGTGCGTGTCACACAATTTCAGATGTTAGTGCTTCATGCGCAAAAACGTGCAATGGATGAGCTGGTCTTTTGACCTTGCCTCCCTCCCACCAAATTCTCTTACGAATTCTGGCAATATCATAGAGTGTTAGGAAGGTACTAAGTATAGCTCTTGAAGTGAAATAAACGAAATCACAGATTTCTTTTTTCACGAGAGAGTAGTTATACTTACCTCCTTAACATGGACCCGGCCTCTCCGCCTCACAGAGGCTCGGTCTTCAGGCTTTTAAGTTGCATGTATCGGCCAATAGTCAAGCTGAGAGAGTGACAGTCTGCACATGCGCGAGGTTGGGCCCGACATCCGGCTGACTGTCACCTGTCTTCCTGCCCTACCTATCTTTTTTAATCTAGGGTTATTGAGTGAAGGTCGATATTTAGGTAATATCATAGAGTGTTAGAGAGGTGTAAGTATAATTACTCTCTCGTGAAAAAAGAAATCCATGATTTCGTTTATTCTCCATAACCGCTTGGTGGATTTTATCCAAATTTGGCTGAAAGGATTCTATAGTGGTAGGCTCTAGAACTTCTATTCAGAATTTTGTTTGGTAACTTTTTTGGTGGCCATCTTGGATTTTTTTTTTTAATTATCCATCATCTCTACCGGTATTTAAATGCAACGGATTAAATTCCTAATGGTCCAGGTTAGCGTTAGGGCCTCTTGTTGATAAGGCCTTCTCAATTTATTTTATGTTGGAAGTCAAGCTTCATAGTTCATTGCAAAGTCATAAGTCAAGCTTCATGGTTGCATTGCAACCACATTTCTGGTTTGAAATTAATTTAACTGGAAACCCTTCTGCCTTCCTTGCTGCTGCGTATGGCAGCAACGACTTCCAGACAAATTAATTTCAAAATACTCAACAGTTTTCTATGTATGTTTCTATGTACCTTGAAAATGAGGTATTTCACATCAAGAGTATACTTACCTCCCTAATACTTTTGATATTGCTAAATATTGGCTTTCACTCAATAAACACTCAGATTAAAACAGTTAGGTGCCCCTACTGGGCAGGGAGTCAGAGCGTAGTCTGGCGGATGCCAGCCCCACCACCGCGCATGCGCAGACTAGCACTGCCTCTTTGCTAATTTATTGGCTGAGAGACAACACATGCTTTTGTGCTCGTGCTTTTCGTGACTCAATTTTAAGTGTTTTTGGCAAAATTCAGAACTGTTGATACCTGATAAAGATGGCAGGAAGAGTGACTTCGCCAGAGGAGGGCCCAGGACCTTTAAATCAGGTGACTTCTAGTAAAATTAGCGAGTTTTGTCCCGTTGTAATGTGTTTCCGGGACTCGCGCTAAACGTGATAAGCGCCTTGTTTAGTTGGTTTATTTCAACTAGGTGCTATATAAGACTAATCTCTCTTTGTGTTTATGTCCACAGGTCTGTGTGAAGAAATATAATGGACATCACATCAGCAGAGGGTTTGTGTCTCTCCACCATGGTTCCATTTCCTACTAATACTGATAGGTTATCTAACCAAAAATTCTATGTCCAGTGAGTTGGAGGCCTATTATAAAGGTCTTCTCACTTTGCCCTCTTGATCCAATTCCTTCCCCTAGAGGTGGAGAGAGTTAAGAGGCGTTCAGTTGGTGGAGTGTTCCAGTTCATCAGGTTGGATGGTTTGTCTAGACAAGGTGTCAGGTATCTAATTATTGATATGAGGTGATGTTAATTATTTAGAGGAAAGGGAGATAATTAACAGTATTTGCCATTGTTATCAGTATATATCTGATGGTTGTGTAGTCGAAATGTCCATTCTGTACATGTTCTGGTTAGAGATACAATTCGTCCTTGCACTGGGATGTTTGTTGGGGATCGATTTTTTTCCTGTCATAGGATTAATGACGTCATAATCAGCCTTGCTCTTTATTAACAATTAAAGTTGTCCGAAGCTGGTTTTCTGATAAATTATGATCTTTATGATCATTTCCTTCTCTTGAGTTGGTGAGTTTCTAAGCTTAACTAGATTGCTCATACTCCTCGTCCTTTGGCCTTTTTCAGAGACCTGGTTGTGCGTCCTGTGGACAATTTTTGAGGGACAAGTTTGGCCCTCATCTCTGTTTTCAGTGTAGCCCCTGTGGTCCCTTGCTTAATTGCGAGATATGTAAGCACTGGGGGGGGCGAGCTAATGTCCGAATTCTTGTGCTTGCAGGCGAAGGACAAGGTGGTGGAGGAGGAGAAGAAGAAGCTGAAAAAAGAGGTTGTAAGTAAGAAGGGTAAGAGGAAGGCCTCGTCCGCGGTGGACATGGAGGCCTTCCGGACCGAGATGTTGGGAGAGATGAGGAGGACAATAAAGGATTTGGTTCCAGAGTTGCTTCGTGGCATGCTTCCTGGACCAAATCCTTTATTGGCCTCATCATCTGCTTCGGAGCAGGTAATCCCCACCTCTGAATCAACGTTCCTTAGTACGCTTCCGTTGTTTGAAGATTCAGAGGTGGCCCCATTAGAGGGGGCGTTCCACGGCCCTGGCAGCAGGCTTATTGCCGCGCCCAATAGGGACCGTGGACGGTCGTCGCTGGAACCCGCGGGCTGCTTATCAGTCCAGGGGTATCCGCACACCGCGGGTGCCAGTACCTCGTATGGCACCTTCCCTGGCCAGTCCGGGTTAGCTCTCTTTGCTGACCCGGAGTCTAATCTTTCTGGCCAGGAGGTTGAGGATTACCTGTTGGGGTCGCCGTCTGAAGACGTGACCATGGATTATGACGTCTGTGCGCCCCTCGCGGGGAATACAGGCGCCTTTTTCCACGGTTCTACTCTCCCAGGGGTAGAATCCACGGTTCAGACTGTGGCCCTGGGCGCTGAAGGCCAGCGGTACCGCATACCTCGGCTTGCCGAGAGTGTCGCTGGTGCTGGCCGGGGCCGTGGTGGGGCGGTATATGCCCCGCGCTCTACCACGGCGCCTGCTCCTGGTCAAGCCAGTGAGATTAGCATGCCGGTATTGTCAGGCCCGCATGCTCTCCCTGGCTTGCCAGGGATATCAGCGTATCCGCCGTCAAGCTCTGTTGCTTGCGCTCAGGAGGAAGACGAAGGCCCCCGTCTTGTAGAGCGCTCGCAGCTAGCCACGGAGGAGGATTGGTCTGACGCTTGCCAGTGGTTGGTGAGTGTTAGACCAGATCTGCCCGTGGAGCAGTCGGCTAGCCAGCGTGATCACAGGCCGTGGTTAGCTGGTAAGCCTACTGCTAACGCTATGCCTTCTCTGCCGCTGGCAGAGCATGTCGTTGACATGTTCGAGGCGGCGGAGACGTCCATTAAGTCGAGTGGACGTCTCGCTAAGGCCCCGCGCGAGGTGGCCAGGCGTTGCCGCATCGTGCCCCTGGACTACCAGCGGTACGGTGTGGTACCGAAGCCGAGCGTGGATGACCGCGCGGCTTTGGGTGAGGATGCGCGGCCAGGCTCCCGTTCTGACACGGGAGTCTTGTGTTCGAACGCGTTGCGTTCAGCAAATGCCGCGTTGCGTGATGCGGAGGAGAGTGGGAGGGCTTCGATTGCCGCTCTGTCCCACGTCTCCCAGCTGTTACAAGGGGTAGTAACAGCATCCGCATCGCGCCAGCCAAGTCCGGTCACAGTCCAGCGAGCCATCCAGGATGGTATCAACCTGGCTCTGGACTGTATGACGCGGGCGGTGACCAGGAGTGTCCGGGCAAAGCGCACTTTTGCCTTGGATAATCTGTGCCCGTCCCAGGACCTCTACAATAGGCTACTACGTACGCCTATGACAGGTCCTGGTCTCTTTGGAGGTGAGGGATGTAGACACCTCCAGGAGACGGTTACTCTGGTCAATAACCAGAGGGCGCTGCGCGAGCAGTTTGAGGTGCTTCGTCGTGCCAACGTTCGCGCCGCACCCCCTGCGTATCGTCCCCTGCAGGCTCGAGGTGGTAGTGGCCAGGTCAGAGGCCAACCACCATCGCAGCGCCGGCCTCGGCCGCGTGCGATTCGGCCAGCGGCGAGGGGGGCGCAGGCTCCTCAGGCGCAGTCAGCCAGGCAGCCGCCCGCGCACCGAGGTGCGCGCGGTGCTGGTCGTGGCGCGCGAGGATCTGGGCGGGGTAATCGTTCCTGATGGGGCGGTGAGAACCGCGCCGGTGTTTCTGGCAAAGGAGACAGTGCCGCTCTTGCACTCCTTATGTCCACCTCTATCCCTAGGTGGACCGGTGGGAGGCCGGCTAGCCGACCACATGCAAGAGTGGGAACGGTTAACTCAGGACCGTTTAGTCTTGCGATGGCTTTCAGTCGGGTATCATCCCGATTGGATGACAGGCCCGCCATCGCGACTGTCTCTAGTGCCGATCTGGACTCCAAATCCGAGAGATCCAGATCAAAGGTTGTGTATCGAGGAGGAAATAAATTCCCTCATACAAAAAGGAGCTATTCAGCCGGCACAGAGGTGTCCGGGCTTCTATTCAACCCTGTTCTTAGTAACAAAGAACACCGGAGGGTGGAGACCAATTCTCAACCTCAAGCCATTGAACAAGTTCATAGAGACGCCCAGTTTCAAGATGGAGACTGTGCGCTCGGTGTTGGCGGGGTTAGAGAGGGGAATGTGGACAGCGTCGATAGATTTGAAGGACGCTTATTTCCACATCCCCATACACAGGAGTTTCCGTCGCTTCCTGAGATTTGCATTCCAGGGCAGACAGTGGGAATTCAGGGTGCTACCCTTCGGAATTTCCACGGCTCCTCGGGTTTTCACCCGTGTGGTTCTTGCGATCACCGCATACCTCCGCAGGAGAAGCATAGCAGTCCACACGTACATAGACGACTGGCTGTTGAAAGCGCACACCCGGGAAAGTTTATCGGCCAGTCTGGAGATTGTTTTGAAAACTCTCACAGACTTAGGCTGGATGATCAATTTCCCAAAATCAGAGCTGACTCCATCCCAGAAGTTTGTTTACCTGGGGATGTTCTTCGATCTAGAGACAGGATATGTTTATCCTACTCAGGAGAGAGTTCAGAAACTCATCTCATTAATTCAGTCAGTGTGCGACAGTCGTCATGTCCTGGCACGGGTTTACTTGAGAATGCTGGGGTTGATGGTTTCATTGGAACCAGTCATTCCTCAGGCCGCCTTACGCAGGCGGCCGATCCAGTTATTTCTCATGACACAATGGACCCAGAGTACAGGTTCGCTGGACTCGAATGTGTCAGTGTTGGCGCCTCTGATTCATCACCTGCAATGGTGGTTGGACACAGAGAATCTCTTGGTGGGGGTTATGCTAACCCCTCCCCACCCTCAGGTGACTGTGTATACAGATGCATCGATGGAGGGCTGGGGAGCTTGCCTGGAAGAGTCCACGATATCAGGGCTTTGGAATCTGGAACAGTCAAAGGAACATATAAATCTACTGGAGCTAAGAGCAGTAGTCCTGGGCCTGGAACATTTCTTACAGAAAGTTCAGGGCAAGATTGTTCTTATTCGTTCAGACAACTCAACAGTTGTGACTTACATAAACCGCCAGGGCGGAACGAAGTCGCCCAGTCTCTGTATGATGACATGGAGACTGCTTTGTTGGTGCCTGGATCACCAGATTACCTTGAAAGCAGTTCATATTCCGGGAGGGTTAAACCTGCTAGCAGACTCATTGAGCCGAAGGATGAGTGTTTTACCCACGGAATGGCAGCTAAATCAATGTGTGGCGGATCGTCTGTTCGACCATTGGGGGAAACCCAACATCGATTTGTTCGCAACGAAGAAGAATGCGAAGATGACGACGTACGTCTCTCCGATTCCGGATCCAAGCGCTTTCGCAACAGATGCGTTAGCTATCAGCTGGGGGAGAATGTATGCATACGCATTCCCTCCAGCAATCCTGATTCCAAAAATTCTTCAGAAAATCAGACAAGAGGAATGCCAAGTGCTTCTGATCGCCCCGGATTGGCCAAGCCGATCATGGTATACGGATCTGCTGGACCTTCTGGTCTGCAATCCGGTTCCTCTGCCTCTGATGGACGATATTATCTTCCAGGGCAAGGCCCTTTACAACAATCCGTCAATGTTCAGATTGACTGTGTGGATGTTGTCAAGGAATCTAGAATTAAGGAGGGCTTTTCTGAGCAAGCAGCCATGTTTATGGCCAAAGCCAGGAGGGGGTCAACCTCCAGAGCATATAATTATAAAATCAACAGATTTGCAGAATGGTGCTCAAAAAGATGTATTGATCCAATGGATTCATCTATTCAGGTAGTAGCTGATTTCCTCTGTCACCTCTATGATGCCTATAGCCTCAAGCCTAACTCTATTGCTGGTTATAAGTCAGCTTTAATGTCTGTTATTCCTTGCTTGGCTAAGAGGGGAAGTGATGAAGTAAATACATTAAATGTATTAATTAAAGGCATGGGCAATCTAAGACCAAGGAATCCACCTGTGATTCCGTCTTGGAGTTTATCGCTAGTGCTTCAAGTACTAGGTGATAAGCCGTTTGAACCACTTAGTTCCATTTCTATGAAACTATTAACACTGAAGACTGTGTTTTTAATTGCTGCGGCCTCGGCTAGGCGTAGGAGTGAAATTCATGCCTTATCAGCCGAGGATGACCGTTTTGTGGTTTCAGGGGAAGGCCTTAAGCTGCTACCTAGGATTAATTTCTTGGCTAAAAATCAGTCGTTGAAATATCCAGGTCAACCTATTGTTTTGCCTGCTTTAACTAGATATGATCCTAATTCTAAAGCATGGTGTCCCGTCCGGGCGCTTCGCCGGTACAAACAACGTACGGCGGAGTGGCGCACCGACCAGTCGGCGTTATGGTTGTCATATATTGAACCCCATGGCAGGGCTTCTAAGGACACCATTTCCAGGTGGATTGTAGAATGCATTCAGTTTTGCCATAAATCCGCCACCGGGAAGCAGGTTGACGTGGCCAAGGCTCACAGTGTCCGCGGCGTAGTGACATCCACTGCCCTATTTAATGGGGTCCCTGTGGATGATATTATGTCGGTGGCTCAGTGGCACTGTGAGTCAAGTTTTACAGACCATTATCTCCGTGACACCTCTAATCCTCTCGCCTTGTCGATTTTGAAAAAATAACTAGGCATATATTTTTGATGGGGTTTCCTCATTGCTTATATATTTCACAATTAATTTATGGAAACAACCACTAATTTGGGACTGCATCGTTCTTCACCAATGGGAAGAGGATGTCAGCAGCCATTTCAACAAGGTCAGTCTTGTGTATGTGTTGTCCATTGTTGATTGTCTTGTCACGTTACCCGTTATTAATATGATGATGGTTTTGTGTATTTATGTGGTTCATTATTGAGAGTATACGAAAATGGAGTTTTTTCGTCTCTGTCCTGTAGTACATGGCACTTGTACGTAGAGAGCGTATAGGACATTGAGGTCATTCGACTCTTCCTCCCAGGAAGGAGGGGGGGGGGGGAGCGCATATGACATTCGGTCATCTCTCATACATCGGGGGTGTTATCCGATGGTTAGTCAAATCCTGACTGTTTTTTCATACAGTTTCAGAAGTTTAAGTGCCTTAAACGCAGAAAAGCGTATAGGGATGAGCTGGTCTTTTGACCTCGCCTCCCTCCCGCCGAATTCACTGTCGAATTCTGGCAATATCAAAAGTATTAGGGAGGTAAGTATACTCTTGATGTGAAATAAACGAAATCAAGGATTTCTTTTTTCACGAGAGAGTTGATACTTACCTCCCTAGATACGGACCCGGCCTCTCCACCCCACAGAGGCTCGGTCTTCAGGCTCTTTATAGTTGCATGTGTATCAGCCAATAAATTAGTCAGAGGAAGTGCTAGTCTGCGCATGCGCGGTGGTGGGGCTGGCATCCGCCAGACTACGCTCTGACTCCCTGCCCAGTAGGGGCACCTAACTGTTTTAATCTGAGTGTTTATTGAGTGAAAGCCAATATTTAGCAATATCAAAAGTATTAGGGAGGTAAGTATCAACTCTCTCGTGAAAAAAGAAATCCTTGATTTCGTTTATGGTGCATCAATGAAAGGTTTAATAAACATGGTTGTATCTTTTGAAATTAATTTGACAGCAGCAGCTTCAAAGAGTTTCAAAATATTCACCAGATTAACTGTATAGTTACCTTGAAATTTAGATCCTGGGAATCAAGATTTCAGAGTTTGAAATCAATTCAAAATGGGCCAAGCTTAGCTAGAATCAGCGAAGCTTCCATATAAATGGTTCATTCTATTGCCAGAAATACCAGCGTTTGAATATGTTTAAATTTAATTAAATACATGTATATCCATTTTTTTCTTAGTTGCAAATTTCATCTCTGTTTTAAATATTAAAAATATTATTTGCAGTATCAATTTGATGACAGTGATGAGCAGTTTAACAACAATCGCTAAGCAAAGACCTGTCTTCTTTGCCCGTGTTCTACAAGCCTTTGAAGGCCTTCATGGTAATTAACCCTTTAACACTCAAATTTGTTCAGGAAAATTTCAATTTTCTCATAGAAAATGTCCATTTACAGACCAAGAGAAGACTTTGAAAATTTATCACTGGAATGACTGGCTCGGTTATCGAGCCAGTCATTCCAGTGTTAAATTCTCAAAGATAGTCTTCTCTTGGTCTGCAAATGGACATTATCCAAGGCCACTACGGTAGCCATTTTTTGTGGGTTTGAGGGTTAATAATAATAATAATAATAATAATAATGATAAGAATAATAATAATAATAATAATAATAATAATAATAATAATTATTTCGTTTCATGAGTGAGTCAGTGCTTCACCTGATGGAGTGACAGCTTCCTGTTACATTAGTTTTGAAATATTCATCATTTTACATGTTGATTACCTTTCTTCAACAAACTAGATTCAGCCTATGCCATATGATTGAGGCACATGGGCGAGTCTTTTGTGATCGGTTAAAAATAAAATCATATTGACTTTCCTAAATTGAGAAAGGCAGCTACTAAGACCTGTTCATGTCACACTCATAATGGTGTAAAGATCTCCGTCATAAAAAACCACAAAATCTGTCACTAGTGTGCGATGAGGTGATGAATTTACAGTTTAATATACTTCTGCTGAATATTTTGAAACTAATTTGACTGGGCACTGTTGTCAAATTAGTTTCAAAATATTCAACAGCTTAGCTGCATACTGGAGGATTCCAGTTTATGTATCAGTCATATGACGTCATTATCAACTACGTGAATGTAGTGACATGGCTAAGTTTGTCACGAATGCTATAATTGATGACAGAGTAAACGTTATTGTACGAATTGTATGTCTTTACTAATTAATAAACATACTGTTGAATATTTTGAAACTAATTTGCCATAGGCAGCAGCAGCACCCAGTCAAATTAGTTGCGAAATGTTCAACAGCTTGCCTGTATAGTTTTCTGGAAATTGATAGTACGGGAGTTCAGGGATCCCAACACTTGCGAAGTTTGGGTGGAGCTTAGCTTAAAGATGGGCGGGGCATAGCTAAAATTGGATTCCTCTATTGCCTTGAATTTGGGATTGTGGGAATTCTGGCTTCAACGTACATGTATAACTCGATTCTAACACAAAAAAGAAATAGGCGGGGTATAACTAGAAATGGATCCCTCCAGTTTCTTGAACACATTTTATTCTCAGAGATTAAATTTAACCCTTTACTGGTCAAATTTGATCAGGAAAATTTATATATTTTCTAATTGAATACAATTTTTGTAAATTTATCACTGGAATAACTGGCTCGGTTATCGAGCCAGTCATTCCAGTGGTAAATTTTTTTAAATTGTATTCTTGACCTGTAAATGGACATTCCACAAGACCATAGCAGAGGACTGTTTTGGCTGGTATGACCATTAACGAGTTACGGTTTTTTTTCTGTTCTTAGTAAATCTTCCACCGACACTTGCAAAGTCGCAAGTAAGCAGCGTGAGAAAGAACCTCAAGATGCAGATGTTAGCTTTGCTTAAGCATCCGTCATCTTTCGAATACATCCCTCAGATCACCACGCTCCTCACCGATCTCGGAGCCACACAGAACGAGGTGAGTGGAGTTCCATAACATGTCGCATGTATCAATCAGCCAAACCATTTGTCTTAACAGTTTACATGTCATTTTCAAAATATTTCAACCCAAGATGTCCTGTTTAAGTGGGAAATGTCGATTTGCAATCTAAGATAAGTAAATGTTTTGAAAATTTACATCTGAAATGACTGGCTCGATAGCAGAGCCAGTCATTCCAGGGGTAAATTCTCTAAAATGTTTGTCTTGGTCTGAAAATGGACATTTCCCACTTAAAGGGATGCTAATCTCATCTCAAATGTTATATTGCACCGATAGATTATGGTGTATAGATTCCATATCATTCATATCCTGTCACATTCCCTGATCTGTATCGCAATTATCTGCTTTGTAATATCGCGTAAACGTTAAACAGTGATCGCCACCATTTTGTCTCCTCAAGCAATAGTGTGGGATGTCATATAAGTGCCAATGCGTTACATTCTTTATTATGTAATACTCATCTCATTGAATATTTTGAAACTAATTTAACTGGAAGTTTTTGCTGCCTATGGCAGCAACAACTTCCAGTGAAATTAGTTTCAAAATATTCAACAGCTTGTCTGTAAGATTACTTTTATACCACATTACCAAACGATAGCTGGCACCTCCATGACTGAGATTATATACCGAGGCAAGCACGCTAGGTCTTTTATCATTGGTTGAAAAGTAAATCATGACACCCATCATAGGGTGTAGAAATGTAGCAATATTTAGTTACTAAAGCCTGAATATCTTTCGTTGTTGGTATGATAAAAAGCTAAAATATCAGGGATGGATTAAGAGCGGCGAATTCTATCACATGAATGGTTAGTATAGGATAAGGTGAGATTTCCTTTAAACAGAGGACATCTTGGCTGACTTGAAATTTGGATAACGTTTCTTGAGCATTACTTGAGGAGATGACTACCTGGGTGAATGATAAAAAGGTGCTGTCTCAATCTGTGTTGTCCTTATACAAATCTCTTGTATGTTTTTATGCTCACCATTTACGGGCTTTTTTAGTCCCCGACTATAGGTTTGCACTCCATCTGTCCATCCGTCTGTCTGTCTGTCTGTCTGTCTGTCTGTCTGTCGCAGTTGGTTTCCGCACTTTTTTTCGCAGTCCTTCAAAGTATTCAACGGAGAATTGGTTTATTGCTTTGTTATGAGGAGTTACAGACCAAGTTCGAGTTTCAGACGTATACGTCAATTTTTGATGGAGTTATGCCCCCTTTTGAGTTAAGAAATACGGAAAATATCAGCTTTCCGCACTTTTTTCGCACTCCTTCAAGATATTTAAGCGAAAATCGGTGCATCGCTTTAGTATAATGAGTTACAGAGCAAGTTCTAGTTTCAGACGTATACGTCAATTTTTGATGGAGTTATGCCCCCTTTTGAGTTAAGAAATACAAAAGATATCAGCTTTCCGCACTTTTTTCGCACTCCTTCAAGATATTTAAGCGAAAATCAGTGCATCGCTTTAGTATAAGGAGTTACAGAGCAAGTTCGAGTTTCAGACATTTTCGTCAATTTTTCTTGGAGTTATGCCCCCTTTCGACTTATGAAATACAAAATATATTATTTTTCTGCACTTTTTTCGCAGTCTTTCAAGATATTATAGTGAGAATGGCTACATTGCTTTGTTATGAGACGCTACAGTCCAAGTTGGAGTTTCAGGCATATGCGTAAATCTTTGATGGAATTATGCCCCCTTTCGACTTAAGAAATACGAAAAATATCAACTTTCCGCACTTTTTTCGCACTCCTCCTTTTTTTTTCCAGACCACTGCAGAGGCTGTTTTTGGGTTCATATGAGTGCTAAAGCGTTAAAAAAACAAAATTGTTCATGTAAATATACAATTAAAAAAATTATAACTACACCAAGAGAAGAAAAATATTTTATACAATTTACCGCTTGAAACAACATTGAATATGACTAGCAGGACAAAGGCGAGACTAAACATTGCATCAACAGTGTCATTATTATTTGAGATGTTAATAACACTCATCTTTGCCCATCTAATTGTTAACTGTTATTTAACCCTTATCACTCTGATGTCAAAAATTTTAATTTGCAAATTACATTAAAAGACGAGGTGTTCATTTTTCAACAAATTTGGTGGAAGACCGTCCACCAAAATTGTTGAAAAATATACCAGTTTCTTTGCTATTGAGGCAGTAATAGACAGAATATTGACAACAGACTGGTATGGGTTAAAACTCTGTTTTCTGTTTCTGTGATGTCTAATTCTCACTGCCCGGCTACTTTACCCTGCTTACCTCCGCCCACCCACCCATACCTTTTGTAGTATAAACAGTTTGTTTATCAATAATATTATACCTTGTTAATTTAACAATATTCAAAGGTGATATGGCTAAAGACTCACTTTATTAGCTCCTCTGGCCACGTGAGCTTATGGCATATCAATCTTTGTTTTAACCCTTTAATGGCCATGCCAGCCAAAACTGGCTTCTGTTATGGTCTTGTGGAATGTCCATTTACAGGCTTTAAGAGAATACAATTTTTGAAAATTTACCACTGGAATGACTGGCTCAATAACTGATTCTCTTGGCCGATAAATGGACATTCAATCGGCAGACGTTTAAATTTTCTTGATGAAATTTGACCATTAAAGGGTTAAAATGGATCTTTTCCTTTAACTACCAAGGCAAATTATAATCTCAGTCTGTAGATCAAAGTCATGATTCACCTTTGACGATGTTTATTCACTTTATTGTACTTCTTTTATGTGTGCCTCCAGGTGATGAAGTCTATGCCTAAAATTGATGAGAATAGGAAGAGGAAGGGTGACGATACGGGTCAACCAACAAAGAAAGTCAAACAAGAGGTACTAAACTCTGTTTTATTGTTGTCCCGCCCATTATAGTCATGTACGATTATTGATTTGAGTGATCACGATCGATTATTTAAGAATGATCGTGATTACTCGATTAATCAACTTGGGTACAAATTAGCAAGAAATAACAACAAAAGCGTATCAATGAGGAAAGCTGCAATGGTGTTTAGAAAAGTCCATTTGCAGGCCAAGAGAAGACTATTTATGAAAATGTATCACTGGAATGCCTGGCTCGATTCTCGAGCCAGTCATTCCAGTGATGCATTTTCAAAAAGGTTTATCTTGGCCTGCGAAGGGACATACATTCACTGAGCAAAATGTAAATTTTATCGACCGATCTCGTTGAAAAGTAATTAAGAGGCTGGAATTGAAATATTATATGCAGTAGAAATTATTCATGATTATTCAGTTATGTAATTTTTAATCATAAAAATTCATGATTTAAATAATAATCACAATTTTTATTTAATCACATAATCGCGCAGTCTAGCCCATAGTGAAGCAGGGAATCGTGACATAGCGATCCAAATGATGTCCGTCATTCGGTGTGTACCAAGAATTAGGTAAATGTTAGTTTTTCAATGGACATTTAGTTCATCATTGTGTTTTCCGATCTCAATAAAACTTCAGAGATTTGTTCTATGTCATCATTGCAAATAGTCTCCATCATAATGAAAATGATTTTCAAATTTTTACATATTTTTACGTGGTTTGGACTTAATTAATTTTGTGTTCAGTATTATAAGAATGTAAAGTTTTTCACTGTACATTTAGTTCATCAATTGCTTAACCGATCTCATTAAAACTTTAGAGATTTGTTCTACGTCATCATTGCATCCAGACGCCATCAAAATAAAAATGATTGTCCAATTGTTTGCATATTTTTATGCGGTTTGGACTTAGTTTATTGTGGACCAAGAATTAGAGGAATGTTAATGCTTTTCAGTGGTCCTTTAATTTATCAAGGGCTTGTCCGATCCCACCGAAGCTTCATAGTTTGTTCTATATCATCATTTTATTCAGTGTGCAGCAAAATTTAAATGATTTAAAAGTGTTTTCCATACCTTTATGTGACTTGGACTTAGTTTATTTCTGTGTGATTTGTCTCTTTTTCAAGTATTAGAAGAATGTTAGAATTTTTCAATTGACATTTAATTCATCAAAGGATTATATTATTAGCTCACCTGGCCTGAAAGGCCAAGAAAGCTTATGCCGTGGTGACCATCCGTCATGTGTCCGTCGTCCATCAACTTTTCCTTTAAACGACTTCTCAAGAACCACTGGGCCGATTTCAATTATATTTTGGCAGAAAGCATCCTATTGGCCAATTTGGCTGGTGGCCATCTCAGATTTCGGCCAATTTTAGGAAACGTCTAAAAATCTTCTTCGAAACCGCGTAGGGAATCGATTCAATACTCATGAAACATCATCTAGGAAAAGGGGTAAGCCAAGTTTGTTCAAGAAGACTTGATTGACCAAATGGTTCGGTGGCCATCTTGGATGACCTAGTTTTCCTAAAAACAACTCCAGAACCGCCAAAGGGATCGGGCCGAAATTTGGGAGATATGATTAGGAACTAAGAGCCTTTAAAGTTTGTTCAAAGGAATTTGATCAGTCAAAAAACATGGCCACTGTGGTCCAGACAAAATGTACCGTGTTTGGCGGCCATATTGGATTTTTTTATTTGATGGATTTTGAGGCCAAAATTGGTTCTATATTATGGTTTTGGGTATTCTGAGCTCAAAATTTGCCATTTTCGAAACTGTTGGATTAGCGGTTTGGCGGCTATCTTGGATATTTTCCTGCCAAAGGCGCCCCTATTAAAGCAATGGGAAATTTAAAATGTCTTCTTCTGGAGAACTACTAGGCCGATTTCAATTATATTTGGCAGGAAGCATCCTTAGAACATAGAGATCCAAGTTTGTTCAAATGAAGCCATGCGTCGAATTGATCATGCTGTTGAATATTTTGAAAATAATTTGACTGGGCACTGTTGCTGCCCAGTCAAATTAGGTTTAAAATATTCAAGACCATACCTGTATAGTTATCTGGAAGCGTAGATTCACGAGTGCATTCTATCCCAAAACGGGCAAAGCGTGGCTGGAGCTTAGGTAGAGATGGGCGGGTCATAGAGCTCTAAAACTGGATTCCTCCATTCATTTACATGGCTATATATTGCATAATTGATTCTTTTCATTTGAAATGGTTCAGAACATTGATTCATCTCTCGAAATTATTTTTTAAATAAACTCATAATGCTTAATAATAATTTGTAATCTAACTACTTGGAAGCTTGGAGAATTCAATGATTAGAAAATGGGATGCTCCTAATTAAATAAAATGTTTATCACTTTTAGCTTGATGCCGATGAAGATGCTTATGTAATGACTCCATGGGTCGACAGATCCGACAAGGAGCCGAAGAAGCCTGTCGTCACCATCTCTAAGCAACAGACAGCGATTGACATCACAGCTGGAGATATCAAAGATAAACTCACGCCCGAAAATGTCTCAGATTTAGTTCTCGTTAGCATGGTAACATATTTATTAGAAAATATATTTTATATATATCACAGTTTAACCTTTTGCCACTCAAGCTGTCCAAAAATGCCTTCTACTGTGGTCTTGTGAAATGTCCATTTACAGGCCGAGAGAAGACGATTTTTGAAAATTTACCACTAATGACTGGCTTGATAATCGAGCCAGTCATTCCAATGGTAATTTTTCAAAAATAGTCTTCTCTCGGCCTGCAAATGGACATTTTCTATGAGGAAATTACGATTGTCTTGAGCAAGTTTGAGAGTTAAACAGTTTAACCTGCTTGAGAAGCCACCTGCCATTCAGGGCCAAAAGATGCATCTCCTTAACCCTTTAACCCTTGAATTTATCAAGAAAATTTCAATTTTCTCATAGAAAATGTCAATTTGCAGACCAAGAGAAGACTATTTTTGAAAATTTACCACTGGAATGACTGGTTCATTTATTGAGTCCTCTTGGTCTGCAAACTGACATTCCTCAAGAGCACTGCAGAGGCCATTTTTGGCTGATATGAGTGTTAAAGGGTTAATGGCCAAATTAAGGTTAAGAAAATTTCCATTCTCTCATAGAAGACATTACCTTCCCAACCAAGCGAAAGCTACTTTTGAAATCGTACCACTAGAATGACTGACTGGATATCCAGGCCAGTCATTCCAGTGGTACGATTTCTGAGGGTTAAAGGTCAATGGTCAAATTAAGGTCAAGAAAATTTCAATTTTCTCTTAAAAGTTTGCTTTGAATCCAGACTAACAGAAAACGATTTTTAAAAACGTACCACTGATAATTGAGCCCGTCATTACAGTGGTATATCTTCAAAAATAAGTTTCTCTTGGTCTGTAAATTGAGATTTCTCAAGACCACAACAGAATACGTTTTTCCTGGCTTGACCATTAAAGGGTTAACACTATTTCACTCTTAATGTGAGAATGTTTGTGGTTACAGAATCAGTAAAGGTTGTGTATATTTTGGAAACAATGTTTCTCTCATAAATTTTATAGAGGATCTAGGCATGTGCGAGTGAGTGATCATGATCGATTATTTAAGAATAATCGTGATTGCTCGATTAATCAGCTTGAGTACTAATTACCGTGACATATTAGCAATTAAAGGTTTTTATGAATGGCGAAAGCTGCAATGGTATGTAGAAATGTCCATTATACTCGAGCCAGTCATTCCAGTGATACATTTTCAAAAATAGTCTCGACCTGCAAATGGACATAATTCACTGAGCAAAATAACAATGATCGGGAGCGATCGCATTAAAGAGTAATTAAATTGCAGGTTTTGAAATATTTCCTGCAGTAGAAATTATTCACGATTACGTGTATTTGATTATATAATTTTTAATCATATAAATTACCGATTTAAAGAATAATCGCGATTTTCGATTTAATCACGTAATCGCACAAACCTAAGAGGATCTGAAATGTAGTCCCAGTGAATATCATTATTATCAACCAAGTAAAAATTTTTCCCACTGCACAAGCTTTAGTGATATTAAATGTGACCGAATTTAAGATTCTATACACCTGTGCAAAAGTTAAGCACCACCCTATTTTTACGCACATGCGAGGGTATATGTGCTATGAAGAAAGCAATAGCATAAACATTTATGTACCCATCCATCTTAGTGCAAGAGGTAATAATGCAACTAGACTAGCAATGCTGATTATGATGGTAGGGAAACACTGTATGTTTTTGTTTGAACTTGAAAACGAGGCCTGAATATGGTTACGTTGACACAACTGACAACTATTGCCCTACAGTTGACACACGTGGCTAGATTGTCATTAATGGTGTCTGAAAACGAAGTTTAACATCTGTGCACGAGTTTGAGACTGTCATTATTAATACCGGGTATATCCACCTTGTGCCTGGATGACGGCCTGGACACGACGTCTCATGCTGGTCACCAACCGACTGATACGCCATTGTGGTATTTGTTGCCATTCAAGATGGAGTGCGTCTGTTAATTCCTGTAGGTTCTGCACAGGAGGATCCCTCCTTCTCACCATGTTTCCCAGAATGTCCCAGATATGCTCAATAGGGTTCATGTCAGGGCTCTTTGCTGGCCATGGTAGGGTTTCGATGGCATTCTGGTGGAGGTATTCATGCACAGCTCTAGCACGATGTGGTCGGGCGTTGTCATCCATGAATATAGGGTGGGTTCCAGGTGCATGATTTACAAAATGAGGGACCACAACTCTATCCAGTATGGAATCTTGATATCTTTGTCCATTTAGTGTTCCAGGTACAGTCAACAGATCCAGCTTACAATCAAATGAGATGCACCCCCATATCATAACGGAACCTCCACCAAATGGAACTTCTTCCATGATGTTACGTTGGTCGTACGCCGTGCGTCTGGACCTCCATACACGAGTTCGACCATCTGTGGCATGAAGCAGGAACCGACTTTCATCGGACCAGTGTACCCGTCTCCAGGATCTCATGTTCCAGTGTCTTCTTTCGTTGCACCACCTCAGACGCTCCTCTTTGCGGTGTGCAGTGAGGAGAGGACGTCTGACAGGTCTCCTAGCTTTCATGCCAGGAGCATACAGTCTCCTTTTGACGGTAGACATTGACACTCTATTGCGCGTTTCCCATTGCTGGCTGAGCACTCTGCTGTTGGTGAATGGAGATCTCCTAACAAGGCGTACTAGGGCTCGATCATCACGGGCAGTAGTCTTCTTCGGTCTTCCAGATCTAGGCCTGTCCTTCACCACGTTAGTTTGCCCATGTTTTGCAATCAAACGACTGATTACAGTATGGTTAATGTTCAGCTCTCTGCCAATCTCTCTGCATGACATACCAGTGGTATGCATGCCTATGATTTGCCATTTCACACGATCACTTAACCTTCGTCTTGCCATAGCGGTTCACAATCAAGAGCTAATTCTCTCTGTACAAATAAACCACGGTCATGAACACAAAATTCCTAATCTTGTCGCCTAAATCTGTATGTAATGTTCTACACCTCAAACTGGACTTTTACATAACTGAACACGTGTGCTGTTTCCCGCCACGCACGGACATCAAGCGGCGTGAAGTCATGCATGCATGTGCATTTCGTACTTGGAATTATGTCAGCTAACGCAGGGACAAAAAGTATGGCAGCCTAGTTGTACCATCATGTTTCTACGTTCTATTGTTTTTGCTGGTGCTTAACTTTTGCACAGGTGTATATTTATCATACATGTACACGTATCAGCTGAAATTTTTACATATTTTCCAATAACCTTGATCCCTGAAACCCCAGTTTAGATCTGCAATTCACCTTTCCAGAGTATCCATCCATCATCTGACCTCGTATGACGTCATAATCAGCTCAGCGCATGTATGATGATATCACAATCATTACGTCACAAAGGTTTCCCTATAGACCGTCATCAAATCCCAAATGGTCCGACACGTATGAATCGCATGTCTTAGTAATTCTTTGCTATTTAATAAACATGCTTAGGCAGCAACAGCACCCAGTCAAATTAGTTTCAAAATATTCAACAGCTTACCTGTGTATTTTTTTGGAAATTGATAGTCTGACGTATCCCAGGCTGAAATCTGGAGCTCCCATACATAACTTGTCATTCATGATAAATTTTGAGGGTACCAGGGTCTCATGCCGGATTTTTTGTGTACTTTTGTGAAAAAAACCCACCCACGATAAAACTAATTAATATTTGGCAGTCATGCACTGTTTTCTGGATTTGCGACATGTCCTACTTTGTGGGGTCCCAAGATAAAATTTTTGGGGTGGGGTATTCACCTTCAAAGGGCCCCTTGTAAGAATCACTGAGTCTTGATTAAGTATGTAACCCGTACGTACCACTCTGATGTCAAAATTTTTAATTTTCAAATTAAATTAAAAGTTGAACTGGTATTTATTTTTCAATAAATTTGGTAGAAGATGGTGCTGTCGTAGACAGCAACAGCTTCCATCAAAATTGTTGAAAAATATACACTAGTTTCTTTGCTATAGACGCCATAAAAGGTAGAGTATTGGCATCAGTGTGCTAAGGGGGTGTTCATTCAGACAATGAAAAGGGCTAGCAGAATGAATTCATCCTGTTCTTGAGACAGTGTACCTATATTTATACATGTATGTCTTAATTTACATAATGTAATAGTTTAAATAAGTTAAGATGTTTCCAAAACACAAATAGAAGCATGTTAGTACAATTTTGGACAAGATGTAAAAAATGTTCTGTGGAATAGTTAAAACATAATTGGATTGGATAATAAAGCAGCAATATGTCTTCCAATCCAATTATATTAAAAATATTCAACAGTATGTGTTAATTACTTCTGAGATGCCCTCGTAACATGAACAATTTCTTACTGGATCTCTTAAGGTTGACAATTGACTAAATTGCTTTCATGTTTTTGAAAAAAATTTGATATTTTAATTTTTATAGGTAATGCTGCCAGAATCCATGCCGGCCCATTTCCAGGCTACGTACACGCCAATAGCAGCTGCGGGTACTGATGCACAAGTCAAGCACTTGTCCCGTCTTCTCGCCACTCAACTCACTATGGCAGGCATGGGCAGAGGTGTGATTGAGGCAGAGGTAAGCTTATTATGATATGATGTAAAGTTGTGGAGCTTTGCTAAACATCTGTACCCTGTAGATGTACTGATGGATAACTAATCCATCTATCATATTCAATCCTTTAATGGTCAGTATTGGCCATCCTTGATGCTGTATAACTGTAACAACTGGCCAGCTCCAAAGGCAGCTCTAGAAAACTTAATGCCTGTCACTGCAAGCTCATCCGCACCATCACTGGATACCGATGGCGAGAAAGCATAATTTTCAAAGATGCATTATGCAAGATGTCCGTAAAAGTTGCCCAGCAAAGATAGTCCATGCATGGCATGACACAATGACATTGTGGCCAAAAGGTTACGGTCATTGTAACCATGTAACATTAATATTTTATGTTTAGCTGAATTTAGGGGTGTATGCATGTATCTAATGTTTGGTTAAGCATTATGCATGTCACCGATTGGAACATGTACTTCCTGATAACAAGCTAGCATGACACAATGACTTTTGCATCAGAAGATCTAGGTCAGTGTGATAATGACAAAACTTTTTTTTCAACAATCATTTTGAATTAAGCGCATTTTGGTTTAATTATATTGTACCCCAAACTTAGACACATGCCTCCCTAAAATGAGAGAGCATTACACAATGCCATTGGGTTTAAAATATCAAGGTCCCAATGTCCTTTGTAAAAACTTCGGGTGTTTTCCAACATTAGCATTTTGTGCTTAACGGATTTGCGGTTTATATCTTAGCTAAGTATACTGGACTCGAAATTTGACATGCTTCCTTAAAATGAGCTAGCATGACGGCAGGTCAAAGGTCATGAACACTAATAGGTGTATTGATAGGCCTTCTGTATTTAGCGTAGTCTAGTCGTAAGTAGAATTATATTTGAAGTCAAGATTCATAGTTCATTGCCCCAACCACAGTTCTGGTTGAAAATTTACCATTGGAATGACTGGCTCATTTATTGAGCTAGTCAAATATTTAAGAAATAGTCCAATTGGTCTGCGAATAGCGATTCATCAATGCTACTGCAAACCAGTAAGTTGTTTAAAATATTTCTAAGTTAAATTACTATAACAGAACGGCTTTGATGAGCTAAACTAGTTCATCCTGGATAGTGAAATGCTGTGTATATTTCATTTGTTCTTCATCATGCATTTTCTAATCAGGATTTGACAGAGATTGAGACAGATGGAGGGACATCTCCGGCTATAGATTATGACGGTGGTACCTCTCCTAAGCAGCTTATCCAGACACTTGTTGGTATGTTTTTTATCATATTACATCGTAATGACCCTGTATTGGTTTTAACTGTCTGACTGCTAAGTTTTTGCCGATGACATTTTCCAGGGGTTATATCTCTGAAATTGTTAAATATTTTGAAAACAATTTGACTGGGTGTGGTGTGTGTGTGTGTGTGTGTGTGTGTGTGTGTGTGTGTGGGGGGGGGGGAATGGTTGGAAGAACTTCAATGGTTCTGTAGGAGACACAAGCGTGGTTGTGTTGTGGAATATTAAAGTGGTTAGCCACAGGGTTAAATATATTCGACGGAGTTCTAGCTCCCTTCAAAAATTTTAATTTTCTCATACAAAATGTCCATTTACCGACCAAGAGAAAACTATTTAAAAAATTTACCACTAGAATGACTGGCTTGGTTATCGAGGCAGTCATTCCAGTGATACATTTTCAAAAATAGTCTTCTCTTCATCTGCAAATGAAATTTTTCAAGACCACTGCAGAAGCCGTTTTTGACTGATATGAGTGTTAAATGGCTAACCCATTGAACACGAAATACCATAACATATATGGAAGCTTATTTACAGGAATCTGTTGCGGCAGCAGCTGCTTCTAGTCAAATAAACTTCAAAATATTCTACAGAATAGTTCTTGCATTGTAATATGTATATGGTATTTCACATTGAAATTTAGAATCTGAATTCAGGGTTCAAATAATTAACCAGTTGATGGCTTAGTTTTTGACGACGAAATATCCTAGAGGTTATATGTCTGGACATGCTAAATAATTTGAAAACAATTTGACTGAAAGTACCAACAACCTTTAGTGAGATTGTACTTAAAATGTTCAGAAAGTCGAGAGTATTTTATCATTAAAATTATTGTATGTTGGCATGCCAGCAGTGAGACAGCCAAAACTCCCCAAATTTACACTTTCTTTTGAGCCTATGATCTGTGTACAAGGATATCAGTATTCTATTCTAGGTGGCCACACAGCACAGGAGGACTTCAAGAAAAGTGAAATCTCAATGCTACCAATACCACAGGTAAGACTTGATGTTAAAGTTTAACACTCAAATTTGTTAAATTTTATCATAGAAAATGTCCATTTGTAGACAAAGAAAATATTCTTTTTGAGAATTTGTCACTGAAATGACTGGCTCTGCAAGTGGGCATATCTCAAGACCCCTGAAACGTAACCTTTTCATGGTCTAGATGTGCTAAGAAAATTAATATTTTCTGTACTCAATGTCCATTTGCAGGCCAAAAGAAGACTTCTTTAAATTTACCACTGGAATGACTGGCTCAGTCACTGAGCCAGTCATTCCAGTGGTAAAATTTCAGAGAATAGTCTTCTTACCTTACAAATGGACTTTCTCAAGACCATTGCAGAGGCTGGTTTTACGCAAGTATAGATTGAGTTTCACGCTGTCTTTAATAAATCTTAAAGTCAACCCTTATACTGCTGCTGAGCGAGCAGTTTGAAGTAGTCAGTTCACTTTATCATAATAACAGCCTTCCTTGGAATAGGGTAAACTTTTCTGTTCAATGAACAGATTGTGTTTACATTACCACATGTTGTGTTCAATTTAACCCTCTCACTCACAAATCCCTGAAAAAGTCAATTCTTTACGGTATAAAACTTATTCTGTTGAATATTTTTTATGTTAGGGCAGCAATGGCTTCCAGTCAAATTAATTTGAAGATATTCAACGGTGTTCCTGTATTGTAGCATTGATATGAGATATGGGCATTGGTGAAAGGGTTAATTAACTAATCAAAATGAAATAAACGAGCATGTGACCAAAATTTGTCAGCAAATGGAACAAAAGTAGATTTTGAGAAAGGTTTTGCTGGCAGCAGCAGTTTCGTGAAACTGCCTTCTCAAATCTTTTTCTATATTGGGAATTTAGGCTTCAAAGTTTCAAATCGATTGAAATAGTGTAAAAATGCTGGTGGGGCTTAGCTGAAAATGGGTGGGACATAGATAAAAATGTATCCCTCCATTGTGGGGTTAATTGGATAAAAGCTGCTGTTTGACCCATGTACATATAGAAGAATGATGTATGCTATTGTGTTTACAGCAAGCTCCAGTTAGAAAAGGTATGCGTCAGTTCCGGCTGCATAATGTCACTCAGGTATTTGATCGTGACGAGAGTGATCACATGATCGTTAGCGCTTACACAAGGATAATCAATTCGGAAAGTAAGTAGTTTCTAGTCTGAACAAAGCAGTTAAACTTATCTTAAGAGCTGTTGAATATTTTGAAACAAATCTAACTGGAAGCGCAACCTTCAAAATAATCTGACAGAATATTTATTTGCTCAGCTGGCTAAGTGAGCTTATCCCACAGTGACCATCGTGTTGTCTGTCCATCAATCCATCAACTTCTCTCATTGACTTCTCAGGAACAACTAGGTGGATTTCAACCTAATTTAGCTACGGAATTATCTGTATGTCAGAGATTTATGATTGCTAAAGGAGGCTGATTGGTAGGTTTGGTCGGGGACGATCTTAAATCTTTTGGTTATTTTAAAAACAAATCTGTGTAGAGGGTTGGATGAACCTTTCACATTTCCCTGCTTTGTTTGCAAAGTTACATGTACATTTCAAACATAAGGCTATATTTTTTACGCTTCTGCTTAAAATACTAATGTTGCTGATGAGGGGTACATGTTGCTTGCACCTGTTGTTTTAAACTGTGGCTGTCGTACATGTAGTTACAATTTTTCTAAGAATAAGTGTAGTTGGCTATTTTCTGTCTATTTAATTAGCTAAAGCCACGTCTGTTCCTGGGCAGTGACTTTGATGCCATGTTTTAATTGTCTTTGCAGGGGTTGCTGTGCTTGGCAATGCTGTACAGGACAGAACAAAGATTCTATCTTCACTCGTAGCACAGATTGGTGGGCCATTGAAAAATGGTCAGTATTCCTTATGAATGGAGATGTTACCTTTTGTCAACAGTCAGCTTTTTAACACTCTGATGTCAATATTCTATGTTTTATTGTGTCTCTAGAAAAGAAAATGGTGTACGTTTTTCAACAATTTTGGTGGACGATGTTGCTGTCACCAAATTTGTTGGAAAATGAACACGAGTTCATATTTTAACTTCATGTTAAATTTTTAAATGGTCAAGCCGGCCTAAATCTCTTCTACAGTGTTCATGAGAAGTGCCCATTTGCATCCAAGGAGAAGGTTATTTTTTATACTTTACACGTACCAGCGGAATGACTGGCTCGATTGCCCAGCCAGCCAATAGAGGAATCCAGTGTTAGCTATGCCTCACCCTAAGCTCCACCCCTGCTTTGACCGTGTTGGGATAGATTGATCCCTGCACTCTTAATCTCAATTCCTAGAAAGCTCAACAAGTAAATGTAAGCTGTTGAATATTTTGAAACTAATGTGACTTGGTAAATGTCTGAGGGGAACGAAAATCAGCAATTATGGTAACCCATATTGAACAACAGAATAAGTTTTATGTCGTAAAATATATACTTTTTCACGGATTTGTCCGTGAAAGGGTTAAGTAGAGCGAAGTGGTATCTGATACTCCATTGGCAGCAACAGCATCATGTCACATTATTTTCAAAATATGCATCAGAAAGTTTCTTAAATAGTAATGACATACAATTGGTACAACAACTCTTAGTCTGTCATCAATTAAGCAATCGTGGCAAACTTATCTATGCCATTGATTATGACATCAGCCTACACATCCCGTAGGTGATTCTGATATCATGTAGTAATGGATAAACTGGAATTCTCCATTCAGTGGTAAATTTCAAAAATAGACTTCATGCAAATGGACATTGAATAAGCAAATGGTTAGATTTTCTTGAACAGTCTTGACCGTTAACGGTCAGAATTCATCAACATAGTTTCATGTCAAACTTGATTCGCTAAAAATATGCAGTTTGTTTACTGATCATGTGCATTGACTATGTTAATCGAACGATGGATGCTTAACACTTTCACCGATGAATTAACATATCTCATTTTCAACGCTACCATAGAGGAAAACTTGAATATTTTGAAATTAATTTGACAGGAAGCCGCTGCTGCCTTAACAGTTTCCAGTCAGTATATCGTAAAATATATACCTTTTCATGGATTTGTCTGTGAACGGGTTAACTAGAGCGAAGTGGTATCTGATACTCCATTGAATTACCTTTGCAGAACATTTGGAGTCGTGTACCAGTCTCGCTTGACCCTTCGTTAGTAACAAAATTGGCTATTTTGATGGGCTACGGAAACCTCTCGTACACCATGAGTCTGGGAATATGTAACCGACATGATTTGACAAAAATGCCAATGATATTGTGATCACCTCATTTCATCTATCTTTCTCTCTGTCTGGCCATCATGCCTGGTGGAATTCAACCAAATTGTTATATGAGTTAACCCATGTCATTGTAGATTGCGAGATGGCATTTATCTTGGTCTCTGTCCCCTTGGGGGCCCATGGAGCTAGGTCAAAAGATCATAGTTTGAAAGCATGTGGATTTTCAATGGACACATTTGTTATATGTTGGAGAAGAATTCTATAACACACAAGTTAATGTTCTGCATACCTAGTTGCTCAGGACATGTATTAGCATGTTAAAAAACCTTATTTGCTGCCATTAAATAACTGACTTACATGTAATACATGTATGATTCTTCTTAGCATCCTTAAACATCTTAAAAGAAAGCCAAAATGTCTCACTAGCAATCTTCGAAAAATGTGGGGATAATAACCAACTTATCATTCGTAGACAGAGGTAGATCTTAACTTTTTATTCCACTAGCCCATCGGACTAGTGATTTATAAAATGCGCTAGTCTGCAGATAAGCATGCTAGTCCTGCAAAAGACAGGGGTCCGGGCGCCCTCCCTCAGAAAAAAACCCCAAAACAAGTAGGTGCTTATTGAATCTCCATTTATAGGCCAAGAGACTGCATTGTTTTAATTTGCCACTAAAATGGCTGGCTCGGTTTTCGAGCCAATAATTGTTGTGGTAAATTTTCAAAAATATTGTACTCTTGGTCTGCAAATGGACATTTCCCAAGACCACTGCAGAAGCCATTTTGGCCGGCTTTAGTGTTAAAGGGTTAAAGTAGTCACCCCCCCCCCCCCCACACACACACACACCCACCCAACCCCCAACCCCTTTCATGTTATTTCCTAAGGCCAGCAAACTGTCAAATTTAGCTGTTGCAGTTACATGTCATGGTTGGGGGTATGGTTTTTGGGACTCATTGCTATTAATCAACTAACTAGTCAGTCATGCCAACCAAATTTTAATTCTGAATAAAAATATATTTTTATATCAAAAATTAGTTTATTTTATAGCTAGGTGTGTTATGGCGCATACACAATAAGCCTATAGAGATACACTAGCATTCTAAAGAATGTGGCATATTGGAAAATGAATACATATTATTGGTATAATAATATTTGTCATTCTGAATTCTGAGATTTATTTTAAAGGTGGCAAATTTAGAAGCTAGTTTGACTGAAACAAATTGCAGACAGCAATTAATCACTTACAAGTTAGTCAGATTGTTTTCAAAATAATTAGCAGAGCTTCAACTATAACATACATGTATCATTTACATATTATATAACACAGAAGGAAAAGTGTTAACACTTCACATTTTCACTGAGTAGTTCTTTATTTAGAAAAGGAATTCCAGTTTTTGCTTCCTATTTGATTAAGATGGGACTACAGTATAGAAGTGCTGACAAGATAGGTTACTGCAATTAGAATATTGTTCATTTAATCTTGGCCAGTGTTTTACCTATGTAATCCTGGGTTAGAGGCGCTAATATATTGCATATTCATTTGTCATGTTCATTCATCTTGTAAGAATTTATTGGTAAATTATTTCTTTCCAAAATGAAATTGCGGGAAAATATCTGAGGGGAACGAAAATCAGCAATTATGGTAACCCATTTTGGGTCGCCAAAAAATAAATAAGGCGAGCTCGCTCATGGCGAACACGTTCAGCCATTCGCCATAACAGCACAGGCCTACTGATCTCGAACATTCTTTTATATTTATGATGCCTGACCATAACGGTACATAAGATGTGCCAAATTTATACTGTGCAGTGTCGTAAAAATGAACATCTTATCTCGAACATTCTTTTCGAATAATATTCTGAACAATGACCGCACAACATAAGATGCGTAAAATTTCTATTGTGAAGTATCTAAAAAAACGAACCTCTTATTATCTCAACCGTTTGGTTTAGGTGTTTAGAATAATACGAAGCGACGGCTTTAGATAACTCTAGATTAGCCATTTTAAAACTGTCATATTATCTACGGAAATTGGATAATTGGCTTATGTTGCGAACAGTGGTGCATGTTTCCCACAATTTTAAGCATTAGGTCTATCAACATCATGGAATATTTCATTTTGGCGAGTCTATTAGATAATCTTGACAAGAATTTTGCACTAGTCCACCGGACATGTGACTAATAAACTATGAGTAGTCCGTGTGGGAATCGGGTAGTCTTGGACTAGCAGACATGACTTAAGATCGAGCCCTGTTAGAATCTTTATCTTTTAACCTGCTGAAAAAGGGCAAGTGTTAAAATGTCTAGCAGTAAAATTTATGTTTTGCCTAATTTTAAGAATAGATTCAGTTTATGGCAAAAAAAATTTGGCTTAGATTAAGGAAAAATGTAACGATTCAAGAATTGTAAACCCTGATTGTAACATTTTCATGGACAAGTTTGCCAGCATGTTGGAGCGAATAAGATGCGAATGATTCTTATGTTCTTTCTCTATTGCAGTTATACAGGAGTACATTTTCCATGACTTGCGTACGCATGCTGATTTGGCATTTGCCTGGTTGTACGAGGAATATGCTAATGGTCAGGGTTTTAACTCGATGGCAACAAACAAGAAGATAACACTGGCTAGTTATGATGAGTGCTTGACACGGATGCTGAATGAACTGCTTGATGCACCCATAGACTCAAAAGAATGGTACAAATTCCTTCCTATGTTCTACAGTGAAACCTGTTTGCTTGAAGACACTTGCTTTTGTGTATGTGCTGGTGTTGGGGAGTGGGTGCGACGCAATGTGGGTTATATTAACCCGTTAACCTTCAAATTTG
The DNA here is from genome assembly GCA_034401795.1 of Chaetoderma sp. LZ-2023a. Taxonomy (NCBI): domain Eukaryota; kingdom Metazoa; phylum Mollusca; class Caudofoveata; order Chaetodermatida; family Chaetodermatidae; genus Chaetoderma; species Chaetoderma sp. LZ-2023a. Next base: position 153,214,860 of record CM067373.1, read on the forward strand.
TTCAAGAAAATTTCATTTTTCTCAGAGATTATTTTTGAAAATTTACCACTATAAATAATGAATAAAAATACTGTTCTTGGTCTGCAGCTGGACATTTCTCAGGACCACTCCAGAAACCATTTTGGCCCGCCTAGTGTTAAAGGGTTAACCCTTTCAACGATGAATTCCCTGTATCTCATTTTCAAGGCAACCATACAGGAAAACTGTTGAATATTTTGAAATTAATTTGACTGGAAACTGTTATTGTTTATAGCAAAAACAACTTCTAATCAAATTAGTTTCACAATATTCAACCGAAATAGTTTTATATCATATAGAATATACTTTTTCAGGAATTTGTCGGTGAAAGGGTTATGGTTTTTTCACAGGTTTTTTTTTAGTGGCCACCTTTAACGCTTCTTGTGCCAACTGAACGTTTTAACCTCTGCAGTCGTCTTGAAGAATGTCCATTTGCCGGCCAAGACTATTTTTGAAAATTTACCACTGGAATGACTGGCTCGGTAACCGTGATTGGTTTGGTAACTGAGCCAGTCATTCTAGTGGTAAATTTAACCAATTAATGGTCAAGCCGGCGAAAAAGGTAGTGGGTTTGATCAATGTTCATTCCATTCCATTTGATACTATCAAGTTAAGTCAGAAAATCTGTTAAAATTATAATGAAATTTGCGTGTCTTATTTTGTTGAGAATTATAAATTTGTAAGAGCAAAATGCATCTTTTCAACTAAATCTTCTTTGTACTCTTCAGCTTGTTTTCACGATTGCTGCTGGAAGCACCATCTATCACTGATAATGCCATAGAAATACTCAAGCGATACTGCCAGGATGTGGTCAGTAATAAACGTTGAACCAGGCTACTGTTGCTACTACTACTACTACTACTACTACTACTACTACTACTACTACTACTACTACTACTACTACTACTACTACTACTACTACTGTTGCTTCTACTACAGCTGCTGCTTCTATTATTGTTGTTGCTGCTGCTGCTACTACTACTACTATTGGTCCTGCTGCTGCTAACTACTAATTGTACTACTGCTACTGTTATTGATGAAACTTCGTAGGTTGATTGGAACCTGTAGATGTTTGGGTCCGTCCACCCATCTCTAAAACTTCATTGGTAGATTATTAATTTTTGTATCCATCCATCCCTTTGTACATATATCTTGTCAACGGTTTGTGTATGTATGTGCATGTTTTTGGTTTTCATTCGATAACTTACATATACCTTGTACTTGGACTAAATTGATGAGATTTCCATGAGTAGGCTGACCATGGGGCTAAGCAGAAACCTATTATTTTGTGGTGTTCATGCCAGTACATGTATGTACATTTGTACATCTGTCCATTGTTGCCACCCACCAAGGTGGCTGCCATCACAGGGTGTGTGTTTCTATCTCCACGTTTAAAAAATGGAGATATTGTAATCGCTTCTGCCCTTCTGTCCATCCATCCATCCATCCATCACGCTATCTCTTCCCAAACTAATGTGTTAAATTCAACCAAATTTGGTATGTAGGTTACCTATATGATTCCGCTTTGATATTTACATTTGGCTTCGCCCCCCCAAAGGGTCAAATCACTTGTAATGCAACTACCAAATTTGATATGTGGGTTAACCATATGTTTGCGGAGTGCAAGAGCCCATTTACATTTGGCTCCGCCCCCAGGGGTGAGGGAGGAGTCAAAAGGTCAAATTTTAACCTGTGGAAATTGATTGTAACTCATGTCGTCCGAAACCATGAGATGGAATTCAACCAAATTTGGAATGTGAGTTACCCATATCAACGTGGAGTGGATGACCACATTTACATTTGGCCCCGCTTCCTTTGTGGTGGGGTGGGTGTCAAAAGGTCATGAAATTGATTATAATGCAACTCCTCTGACACTGTTTGAAGAAATTCAACCAAATTAGGTATGTGAGTTACCCATATGATTTCGGAGTGCAAAAGGACATTTACATTTGGCTCCGCCCCCCTGGGGTTGTGTTGTGCGGGATGGTCAAAAGTTCAAAGCGGTGAAGGTGGGGATTTGCGATAACGTGTGATCGACCAAGCAATCTAGTTATATTTGGGGTTCACCCAGCATTTGATTGAATGCATTTTATACCAATTTGTGTAATTCCCTTTAAGCATGACCATGCCAAAACTATGCCTTGCCAAGGTTCTGTATTTAGGAGGTTGTTTTATTCTCAATTTGTGGGTTTTTTCAGGAGCGTGTATCAATAGGGATGAGTACACTACTAGAGCTGATCATGAAAAGACCTAGTCAAAGATTGCGCTTCCTCAATGTGATGCTGGAGTTCAGCAGTCATGAAAGATTGGAGGTGATTAAATATGATAATGATGAGGATGATGATGATCACCATCATCATCATTGTCGTCTTCATCATCATCGTCATCATCATTGTCATTATCATCATCATCATCAATATCATCATCATCATTATCATCATTGCCATTATTATCATCATCATCATCAGCATCATTCTTATCATCATTATAGTCATCATCATTGTCATTAGCATCATCATCATCATCATCAATATCATCATCATCATCATCATTGCCATTATTATCATCATCATCATCAGCATCATTCTTATCATCGTTAGTCATCATAATTGTCATTATCATCATCATCATCATCATCAATATCATCATCATCATCATCATCATCATCATTGCCATTATTATCATCATCATCATCAGCATCATTCTTATCATCGTTATAGTCATCATCATTGTCATTAGCATCATCATCATCATTGTCATTATCATCAGCATCATTGTCATTATCATCGCCATTGTCATCATCATCATCATTGTCATTATCATCATCATCATCATCATCATTGTCATCATCATTATTAGCTCACCTGGCCAGAATGGCCAAGTGAGCTTATGCCATGGCGCCTGTCCGTCGTCTGTCCGGCATCCCTCCATCTGTCCGTCAACTTTTTTCTTTAAACGACTTCTCAAGAACCACTGGGCCGATTTCAATTATATTTGACAGGAAGTATCCTTAGGGCATAGGGATCCAAGTTTGTTCAAACAAAGCCGATCGGCCAATTTGGCCGGTGGCCATCTTGGATTTTGGCTGATTTTAGGAAATGGCTTTAAAAATCTTCTCCGAAACCGCTTGGTGGATCGATTCAAAACTCACAAAATATCATATAGGGCAAAAGCTGAACCGAGTTTGTTCGAAAGAACTTGATTGGCCAAATGGTTCGGCAGCCATCTTGGATGACCTAGTTTTTGTGAAAATTACTTATTCTGCAGAACCGCTGAACGGATCGGGCTGAAATTTTGGTGATATGATTATGGACTAAGGGCCATTAAAGTTTGTTCATGGGAAGTTGATAGGTAAAAAACATGGCCGCGGTGGACCAATCAAATTTTAGCGTGTTTGGCTGCCATATCCAATTTTTTTATTTGATGGATTTTGAAGCCGAAATTGGTTTTCTTAACTCCGCTTACTTGTCAGTCAGCTGTCGTATAGCGATGGCCCCATCCGTCTTCTGTATGTCCATCCATCCATCTGTCTGTCCGTCACCAACTATGGCGGCTCATTTTGTTATTTCTTGACGGATTGACACCAAACTTGGTCACAATGTTAATGTCGGCATCTAATATCTGTGGTGTGAAAATGAAACTGATAGGACGTCAAATGCCAGAGTTATCACTCCTTAAATATTTGCAGTCTAACTTTCATAGGGAAAATACAGGTTTGTTCCCACCGTCCATTGATTTATCACCATGTCAGATTTTATTGCCAAACTAGATATTAAATTCCAATTAACAGATTAACCTTTCCAATACTGCCGAAATATTTAAGATATGTATTATGTGCTCTGACATCTATGCTCTTAAAAATATTTTGATTGAAAGTTGTTGCTGCCTTAGGCAGCAATGAAAGGTGTTGCTGCCTAAGACAGCAATGACTTTCAGTCGAATTATTTTTTAAATCAACTCCAGCTCACCCGACCCCTGCTGCTAACTGGTGATTCAGCCAGATGCACATGTGTTAAATGGATTGTGTGGTGGTGGGGAATAACCTGCTATAAAGACCACATACCTGCCTTTAGAGACCATTTTCTTCAATTGTATTTAAACCTCTAGTAACCGTCTGAGTTTTTGCAGACGACATATCCCAAAGGTTATATCTGAAGCTGAACCTGATAAATATTTTGAAAACAATTGGACTGAAAGTTGTTCGTGGCTAAGCCGCCAACAACTTTCAGTCGAATTGTTTTCAAAATATTCAACAAGTCAAGAGCTTTTAAAAATTGAAATTTTTGGCTGCACTGACTTGCAGCAGTGAGACTGTTAAGAAACCAGCTGTAGTTAGCACTGATATCATCTATTTTCAAAATCACTAATGCAAAAAAACAGTCCAGAGATTGTTGTCAATATCTCGAAAACTAAACCATTTGACTGAAAGTCATTGGAAGTGACACCGATGGATGTAAAACTTAAGTAAGATTAGTTGAAATGCCAATGTTCCAGGTGAGCGATACAGGCTCATTGGGCCTCTTGTCATTGTCGTCATCATCATCATTATGGCCACCGCCGTCAACAGCAGCAGCACTCATCATCACCATTGTCATCATCCTCATTTTCATCATCGTCATTGTCGTCATCGTGGCCACCGCTGTCACCAGCAGCAGTGCTCGTCGTCGTCGTCGTCGTCGTCGTCGTCGTCGTCGTCTTCGTCGTGAAGAGAATTGAAACCTTTTCAAAGACAATGTGTCTATTTGAAGACAAACAGAATAGTACTCTTTGAAAATTACCAGTCATTCCCGTATTGGAATCCTGAATAAGCTAATGCCCCACCCATCTCTAGCTAAGCTCCACCCATGCCTTGGTTGTGTTGGGATCAATCGATCGATCCCAGAATGCCCTAACTATCAATTTCCAGTAAACTATACAAGTAAGGTGTTCAATATTTTGAAACTAATTTGACTGTGTGCTGTTTCTGTCATACACCCAATCAATTGTTTCAAAATATTCAACAGCAATTGTTAATTAAATAGTAGACATACAGTTTGTACATCATCTAATGACTACGTTTATACAATGCAACCTGCGTATCCTTGATGATGTATAACTAACAGCTGGGCCGCTCCAAAGGCAGCTCTAGACATACCGCAAACACCTACGCACCATCACTGGACACCGATGGCCAGAGAGCATAATTTCCAACAATGCACTATACAAGATGTGTAATACGCCACCGTTGTCTGTAAAAGTCGCCCAGCAAAGATGGTCCATGTTTAGCCATGTGTTAAGGATGCCAGAAGGCACACCAGCACAGAGAGCCTTGGAATTCGCCCTACTCGGAGCCAGCAAATACAGAGCCAGGAGAGACACGTCATTGCATAAACCTGCTCAGCGTGCTACGAGGTGACCTCAAGAAAGCAGGATTAGGTACACTCAAGTCAAGAATGGACCTGAGGAAGCTAAGGATTTTGGCCGAGGACAAGACACAGTGGGCAAAAGCGAATAAGGACTGATTGCAGCTGTAGGATGTTTCTACAACTACAGCTGCAGAATACAGTAATCATACATACATACACACCTTCAGCGTGTAATGCATTGAGATCCATACACCCAGTTTTGTTCCAGTACACGAAAAACCTGAAACTACAGCCCAGACAAAAATTTTCTGTAATGTTCAATTAATGTAATGTGAAAAGTGGGTCAAAAGTAGGTCATGCTAGCCTATCTGCCATACACTGCACACCTCCCTGAGATGCATTCACATATCAAGTTTAGTTCCTGTACACCAAAAACCCTTGAAACTGCAGCCTGGACGACAGTTTTAGATAATATTCAATGAACCGTGAAACGTATGTCAAGATTAGGTGGCGGTAGCCTACTTTTCACACACTGCATACCTCCTCCATAAGATATATCCACATATGAAGTTTAGTTCCAGTCATGATTGATGGATAAACTGGAAAGGTCCATTGATATGCTGAGATTCCATCGTTGTATGATTTATTAATTCTGCGTGCTAACAATAAATCTCTTATTCCAGATTCGTACAGCTGCTATTGAATTCATAAAAAAATTATACGATGGGAACAAATTGCGGCAGGGTATTGAGGTATGTACTGGTACATCGCTTTGTTATGTTTATCAGTGAATCATCCCAAATCTCTATGAAAAAACAACCGTAATCCCTCTTGTGTGTGTCATCTTGTGACAAGCCGACCAAAACAACCTCTGCAGTGACCTTGAGATATATCCATTTACAGGCCAAGAGAAAACTATTTTTGAGGATTTAACACTGAAATGACTGACTCGCTAACCGGGCCAGTTAACCCAGTTGTAAATTTTTTTTTAAAATAGTCTTCTCTCGGCTTGCAAATGTCAAATTAGTTTCGAAATATTCAACAGCCTACGTACGGTACCTGTATAGTTACTTTGAAATTTACATTTTCAGAACTCAGTTTTCAAAGTTTCAAATCGATTCCTAATGCTCGCAAAAAGTTGACAGCTTATCTAGAAATGGCAGGGAATATCTAGAAATAGATCCCTTCATTCCACATCTTGTTTGACTTTTCTTTAATTTACCTCTTCCTCTGAAGCACTTATGCGATTTTTGTTCATGTTTTCTTTAATAGCTTTCTGATTTGGAACTGAATTTTTGTCTCGCCTCGAAGGGAAAAGCCGAGGCATAGGGATTACAAATCTCTGCGGCATCGGTGTGTCATTTGTGTTTAAGTTTTTAATTGCTTTATTATTCACCACTGGCTCATCAGATTTCAATGAATCTTTACAGACTAGTTCTATCCAATCGGACTTAGAATATTTTGGATGATTTTTGCGTTAAAGTTTTTCATTATCCTTATTAGTCAAGAATGGCTCATCAGATTGTTATAAAACTTTATTTTTTTACTTTGGTTCTATCCAATGCAGGGATGCGATCTTCATCATTACTAAGCAGATTTTCGGGGAATTTCTCATGTTTTTTTCGCGGTTTTTTACTTTGAAAATATTTTGGATGATTTTTTTCACGGTTTTTGACTTTGAATATTTTCTGCTACAGTTTTTCATTAATTTGCGTTAAGGTTTTTAATTGCCTTATTTTACAACAATGCCTCATCGGATATCAAGGAAACTGTACAGACATGTTCTATGCTATATAAGGATGCATTCCCCATCATTACTATTTTGATTTGTGTTCTGAGTTTTTTCCAGTATTTTGGACTGTGAATATTTTCTCTCACCGCGTCCACATCCCTCTTTAGTTCATTATTATAATAATTATGCAATGGTTTGCCTTTTAAGTATCAAAATATGTATCCAGTGGTCAATAATATCAGTGGCAAGACATATCACGCTTTAGCATTCTTGTTTAGGTTTCCATCCACATTTCCCACATTTATTGCCTAAATTTTTGCCCTTACCTAAATCAGCTCATTTCCAATGATGTTCAAATTCTCATGTTTCCTGCCTAATTTGAATATTTCTGGATGCTCCATTGCCATCCCAAGATAATTGGCATCAAACTTAATTCACCCACCCCAGCCCACCGCAAAAATAATTCATTACTGCCCCAAATATTTGGGCCATATTTTCATGATCCAACCCCAATCATTGTGTTCAGAACTTAATCATCTATGTTTCTAGATCATATATTAGTATATGTTCCGAATCGTGCCCTTTTAGCCACAACATGACATTTTTCCATCATCAATTACAATAGCATAACAGTAATAATATATTTGTTTATAAAGTAAAGGTTATTATCAGTGTTTTTGAAGTTGTAATTTACAGATTATCTTTTATGAATGTGTTTCAGGGTTATGCTGTACTCCATCTACAATATCTGCTGATGCCAAACCCGCCTCAGACGCTGATCGCCTCTGTAAAGTCTAGAGGTATGATCTGACATGAAATAATAGTCTGGTTATTAGAATTATTGTCTTCAAGCATGGAGTTGTATGACTGTCTAAGTAAAGAGAATTAGCACTTGTTGTAATTGACCACCGAATAGTCAAGAACAATCAAGCAAATCTAAATTTTGCTTCGTGACTCCATTTGCAGGCCAACAGTAGGCTATCTTTGAAAATTCACCACTGGCATGGCTGGTGGTAAATCTTCAAAAGTAGTATTTTCTTGGCCCGCATTCATTAACCTTTTAAAGTTATATCAGCTAAAAACGGCCTCTGCAGTGGTCTTGAGAAATATCCATTTGCAGACCAAGAGAAGACTATTTTTGAAAGTTTACCGAGCCAGTCATTCCAGTGGTAAATTAAATAAAATCGTACTCTTGGTCTGCAAATGGACATTTTCTATGATAAAATTGAATTTTTTAAAACAAATTCGAGAGTTAAAGGGTTAATACCACTGCATTCAGAGGCTGGTTTTTGCTAGCTTCGCCATGAAAGGGTTAAATTAAACTTTATTAAGATATTTCTCATTTTGTATTCTATGATTATCTCTGCTTAGAATTGCCGGGGAAATGGACTGATGAAACGATTAAGATGTCTCTCTACCTTTATCTTGGACTGCTTCCTGTCAATCACAAGCTGATACATGAGTAAGAAAATAATAATCACAATGTTGAGGCAGTGTAGATATTGCTAACTCATGTGTATTAATGTTTGACGCTAATGTCAAACTCACATTTGATAGACATTAACTTGGGGGAGGTGTAAGCAGAATAGATGAATCCAGTCTATCATTAGGTCATATGATGTCATAATTAAGCCGTCATAAATGTTTAATAGTACGTCAAGTTGTACGAATTTTATGTCTTTTCTATTTAATAAACATTCTGTTGAATATTTTGAAACTAATTTGACTGGGTGTTGGCAGCTATATCACCTAGTCAAAGTACATGTAGTTTCAAAATATACAACAGATTACCTGTGTAGTTTTCTGGAAATTGAGGTTCAGGGTTCGATCGATTCCAACGTGGACAAAGCGAGGGTGGAGCTTAGGTAGATATGGACGGGGCATAGCTAAAACTGGATTCATTCATTGCTTGCTTACATTTGATTTATCAGAATAATAAGCTATTGGTGTGACAATGTTTGGTTCTCTCGAACAGGTTTTCATGTAATCAGAGCTGTACCGTAATATTTTAAGGTGAATTCCATCAGGGCATGCTAATAATTAAAACAGTACCCTCATTGAAATTAGTATACCTACATTATTATACTATTGAAGAGACAGAAAAAGTAGCATGCCAATGAGGGCAGGTGACTGACAAGATCTGCATGCCCTTTGGCAATTTTCACATGCTTTTGCATGAGGGTATGCACTAAGTACAATGTGGATTCATAGATCAAAAATGCCGTTGATAAAGAGGCTACATTTATACAATGCAGCCGGCGTATCCTTGATGCTGTATAACGGTAACAGCTAGGCAGCTCCAAAGACAGCTCTAGACAAACTCGATGCCTGCCACTGCAAACACCTACACACCATCACTGGATGCTGATGGCCAGACAGCATAATTTCCAATGATGCACTATACAAGATGTGTAATACGTCGCCGCTGTCTACAGTAATCATCAATGCACTAAGTTACATGACTGAATGTATATATCTTCGTATCCCAGATGAGAAAAGCGTAATAGTACATTCATGAACAATATACAGTACTGTTAAGAAATAATGTATCATGCTTCCAAAACAATAAAACATGCTATTGAATATTTTGAACCTAATGGTGGATTCCAGTTTCTCAGTCAATCATATAACGTCATGGTGAACTGCGTGATGTGTAGGATGATGTCATAATCAATTACGCCATGAAGGACTTAGTAAATTTCATCATGAATGCTTAATTGATGACGGACTAAGTCTTGTATGAATTGTATGTCTTTGCTATTTGATAAACATGCTGTTGAATATTTTGAAACTAATTTGACTGGGTGTTCATAGGCAGCAACAGGGCCCAGTCAAATGAATATTTTGAAACTAATTTGACTGGGTGCTCATAGGCAGCAACAGGGCCCAGTCAAATTAGTTTCAAATTATTGAACAGCTTACCTGTATAGTTCTCTGGAAACTGATAGTCAGGGAGTTCTAGGATCAATTGATCCCAACACGGGCGGAGCTTAGTTAAAACTGTATTCCTTCATTGGATTGGAAGACATTGCTGCCTAAAGCAAGGAAATGTCATCTCGCCAGCAATTGAAAAATTGTCTCTTACGGTATGAACTATACCAGACCCTGTGTAATAGCTAGATTCTAACAATTATATTTATCAATTGTACTAACAGAAGCACTCATTTTAATGTTACCTAGTCTCTGAAACACTGTTGCACATTAGTAGTGGTTCTAGAATCTAGCACCTCCCAGTATTAGATATTTAATATATGTTAAATTTGTTTTAAGCTATAAGTAAATATTGTTTATTAAATATTTTGGAGCCAATACTCTGACTTTCGTTCACCTCCTTAGCTAACATCATGTTTGTCAATAGATACCAATTTCCCACTTAACAAAGTAGACCATGTAGCTTTAAAATCCATTAATTAAATTTAAGTTGACTAAAATAAAGCTTTCTCTCTGTCCAGTTATCTGACCAGCCTTTGGTTAATGTTTGGTTACACCTTAATGGCTAGTCAGTTGTCATAATGTAAGGAATCTCCTTTTGAAGGCCACGAGAAGACTATTTTTGAAACTTTACCATTGGAATGCTTGTCTCAGTTATTGAGCCAGTTATTCCAGTAATAAAAAAATTGACTTCCATTGACTTGGAAATGGACATTTCTCAATATGAGTGCAGAGGAACCTTTTTGGCCGGTTTAACAATTCACCTTTCCAGAGTACCCACCCATCATATGACATCATAATGAACTGCGCGATGTGTACAATGACATCATAATGAATGACGTCGATAAGTACGTCACGAACGCATATTTGAAGACGGTCTATGCCTTGTACAAATTGTTTGCTTTTGCTATTTAATAAATATTCTGTTGAATATTTTGAAACTAATTTGACTGGGCGCTGTTGCTGCCATAGGCAGCAACAACACCCAGTCAAATTAGTTTCAAAATATTCAACAGCTTCCCTGTATAGTTTTCAGGAAATTGATAGCTAGGGCATTCTGGGATCGATCAATCCCAACACGGCGAGGTGTGGGTGGAGCTTAGCTAGTGATGGGCGGGGCATAGCTAAACATGGAAAGGTCCATTAAAGTATTAATGGTGAAATATAGTCATGCAAATTCAGATTTTCCCATAAAACTTCCCATTTGCCGAACATGAAAATATTACCCATGTATTACCTGTCCGTGATTGTATTTCTCTTCAGACTGGCACAGGTGTACACAGCAACATCCGCGGATATCAAGCGTGTGATACTACGCATGCTAGAGACTCCTGTAAGTATACTTACTGTAGATATCTATTCAAATAGATGACATTCTATTGTGTGTAGAGATGCAGTAGTTAAATATGGAAAGCAAGTTGATGGATGTGTTAATCATTAGAAATTCCCCGCTGATAAATTGACAAAGTCTGTCCATATTCTCCTGTTATCTACCTACTTAGTTTAAAAGTCATCATCAGTTTTGTTCCGTTCTATAAGGTTAGAATGCTTTCATGAATTCACATCAAATTTGGTATGTGAATGACGCATGAGAAATTTATTTAGATTGTATTCTCAGCACAATTAAGCAGAGGTTTTCCCCATATAAATATTGCAACAAGTTGGATCTAGAAGCACAGAACTTCAATAGTTATAAGATTGAATGTTGCAATATTATCCAAATTTTGTCACTATGGTACACTGTAGTTTTTGGGTACCACTGAACATGTTTATAATGTAGGGGTTGAAATTAACAATGGCTTTCTAGCCTGAGGCTTGTAGAAATTGATGAGGGCTATGACAACTTCTACCCATGCTTCATCTGGGTTGGGATCAATCGATCCCTAAACTCCCTGACTACTAATTTCCAGAAAATTATATAGGCAAACTTCATTATTTTGAAATTAATTTGACTGGGTGCCAACAGCGCCCAGTCAGATTAGTTTCAAAATACTCAACAGCATGTTTTTTAAATAGTAAAGACATACAATTCATACAACAATGCTTAGTCTGTCAGCGACTAAGCGTTCTTGCTGAACTTGTCTACATCATTCATGACATCATTGATTATGACGTCATCCTACACGTCACGTAGTTGATTATGATGTCATATGATCCATTGTGATTATGTTCAATAGGTGAAAGGCATAGGTATGCAGTCGCCAGAGCTCCTACTGTTTGTGGAGAACTGTCCTCGCGGAGCAGAAACACTGGTTACCAGAGTAATTCATATCCTCACTGAGAAAGGTCAGTTACTAATTACACAGGGCGTGGGCAATTAGAGGCTTCCAATCTGTCGCTCAAGTTGAACAGGTAGCCTGACCATTTAAAATAATAAAACTTCATTATTATTATTATAAACAACGCCCAAATCTTAAGCTGCTATATATATTATTATTATCAGATGATTTTTAGCTCACCTGGCCTGAAAGGCCAAGTGAGCTTATGTCGTGGCGATCATCCGTCGTGTGTCTGTCATCCGTCCGTCTGTCTGTCAACTTTTCCTTTAAACGACTTCTCAAGAACTGCTTGGCCAATTTCAATTATGTTTTGCAGGAAGCATCCTTAGGGCATAGGGATCCAATTTATTCAAATGAAGCCGATCGGCCAATTAGGCCAGCAGCCATCTTGTTTTTGGCCGATTTTTAGAAACGTCTTTAAAAATCTTCTCCGAAACCGCTTGAGGGATTGAAGGAAACCTCGTGAAATATGATCTAGGGCAAGAGCTCAACCAAATTTGTTCACGGAAACTTAATTGGTCTAATAGTTTGGCGGCCATCTTGGTTGACCTAGTTTTAGCGAAAATGGGAAATTTGGCAGATATGATTAGAGACTAAGGGCCAGTAAAGTTTGTTCAAGAGAAGTTGACCCTTCAAAAAACATGTCCGCCATGGGCCAATCAAAATATAGCATGTTTGGCGGCCATATTGGATTTAAAAATTTTTGGGGGTATTCTGATGTCAAATTTGCAATTTTCGAAACTGTCGGATAAACGGTTTGGCGGCCATCTTGTATCATTTTCCCGCCAAAAGCTCCCATACTAAAGCAATGGGAATTTTAAAATATCTTCTCGAGAACTACTGGGCCGATTTCAATTATATTTGGCATGAAGCATCCTTGCAGCATATAAATTCAAGTTTGTTCAAACTAACCCGATCGGCCAATTTGGCCGGCGACCATCTTGGATTTTGGCCGATTTTTAGAAATGTCTTTAAAATGTCTTCTCGAGAACTACTGGGACGATTTGAATTATAGTTGGCAGGAAGCATCCTTATGGCATAGAGATTTCATTTTGTTCAAACGAAGTCGATCGGCCAATTTGGCTTGGATTTCGGCCGATTTTTAGAAATGTCTAAAAATCTTGTTTTCCGAAACGGCTTGGGGAATCGATTCAAAGCTTATGAAACCTCATATAGGCAAAGAGGTAAGCCAAGTTTGTTCAAGACAACTTGATTGACCAAATGGTTTGGCAGCCATCTTGGATGATCTACTTTTCCCGAAAACGACCTCCAGAACCGCTGAATGGATCAGGCCAAAATTTGGGAGATATGATTAGGGACTAAGGCCCATTAAAGTTTGTTCACGGGAAGTTGCTCGTCAAAAAACATGGCCGCCATGGGCCAATCAAAATGTAGCATGTTTTGGGGCCAAAATTGATTCTATATGTTTTTGGGTATTTTGAGCTCAAATTTGCAATTTTCGAAACTGTTAGATAAACGGTTTGGCGGCCATCTTGTACAATTTTCTCGTCAAAAGCTCCCATGCTAAAGCAATGGGAAATTAAAAATGTCTTCTCGAGAACTGCCAGGCCGATTTCAGTTATATTTGGCAGGAAGTATCCTTAGGGCATAAGGATCCAACTTTGTTCAAATGAACCCGAGCGGCCAATTTGCCCAGCGGCCATTTTGGATTTCGGCCAATTTCAGGAAATGTCTTTAAAAATCTCCGAAACTACTTGGAGAATCTTCATCTAGGCCATGAGGTAGCCAAGTTTGTTCAAGAGGACTTGATTGACCGAATCGTTCGGTGACCATCTTGGATGACCTGGTTTTCACGAAAATGACTCCTCCAGAACCGCTGAAGGGATCAGGCCGAATTTTGGGCCATTAAAATTTGTTCACGGGAAGTTGATCCATCAAAAAAACATGGGCGTCGTGGGCCAATCAAAATGTAGTGTGTTTGGTGGCCATATTACACTTGCAAAAATGTCCACAAACTCATTTAAAAGACTGCTAAACCACCCACCAACAATTTTGACAAAAATTGATGGTGCTCCAAGTGAGCGACGCAGGCCCCTTGGGTCTCTTGTTCTATACTGGCCACTTGCTTTGTTTCCAGCTGCTCCATCACAGGACCTGGTTGATCGTGTTCGTGATCTGTACCACAAGCGAGTGCCAGATGTGAGATTCATTATTCCCGTGCTTACAGGATTTCCTAAGGTCAGTGATTGATAACCCAGCCAATCATTTCAGTGATAAATTTTGAAAAAATAATCTTTTGGTCTGCAATTGAATTTCCTAGGAGAAAATTGTAATTGATGATTAAAGTATTAATAGAACTACCTAAAATATGTGTATATTGATAGCACTGTATTATTTTGTTGGTTGTTATACAATGTTTTCACACGACCATTCAGCTTTAAGTATTTAACCCTCTAAGTTGTTCAAGAAACTCAATTTTCTCAAACCATTTCCATTTGCAGACCAAGAGAAGACGTTTTGAAAATTTACCACTGGAATGACTGGCTCGGTTATCGAGCAAGTCATTCCAGTGGTAAATTTTCAAAAATTGTCTGGCTTAAGTGTTCAAGATTAATGAGTTAATTCAATTCTAAGCTAAATTGTTTTGTATATTGTATTCAGAGAGAGGTGGTAGCAGCATTACCTAAGCTCATCAAACTTAATCCTATTGTTGTCAAGGAAGTATTCAACAGACTGCTTAAGGGCCATGGTAAGACTTGCTATGTTGGATATATTAATCGGTTTTGTCATGGTTAACCATTACTTTATCTCTGCATGTAATAGTGGACATATGTATGCAAGCTGTATTGGACTATTGAGGAACAATCCGTGTGCATATGTTTGTTAACCCTATTGTATCCTCGAAAGGGGAAGTAGGTATTAGCTCACTGGGTCTGAAAGGCCAAGTGAGCTTTTGCCGTGACAGTCGTCCGTCAACCTTTTCTTTAAACGACTTCTCAAGAACCACTGGGCCGATTTAAATTATATCTGGCAGGAAGCATCATTACGGCATGGAGATCCATGTTTGTTCAAATGAAGCCAATCTGCCAATTTAGCCAGCGGCTATCTTAGATTTTGACACATTTTTAGAAATGTATTTAAAGATCTCCGCAGCCACATGGGGAATCGATTCAAACTCATGAAATATCATCTAGTTAAATTCAGGTCTTTCTGTCTGTCAGCCTATCCATCCATCTAAATGTCTGTTCATCTGTCTGTCTATCTATCTGCCTCTGTCTACCCGTCTGTCCAGTGTTCTACCTTATAATCTACTGATTCAATTTTGTTCATATTTTAGAACAGCAAAAGTTGTTTCTGTAAAAGTGAATTTTCTGACTGCCCATGATGCAGATTAAAAACATGCATCAAATTTCAGATCTGTTATCGCGTAAACTGCTGATTCAATATGTCTCATGTTTAACGCAACAAAGGTTGTGGCCATACACTTGGTCGTGATTTAGAACTCTTAAACATCGATAAAGCTAATATTGTTAGGAAATAGCTGGTTTAGCATAACCATGTCCTAAAATATGGACATGCTACATGTGATAAATATTGATTATCAATTACAGTTATTAGCACAAAAGTTGTCTTTATTGTGGTTCTTATGACAGCATTCGTACAAATTTTAAAAGTACTTGAATTTTAACATCAGTCCTTGAAAGTGCTTGAATTTGGAATTTGCCTTGAAAAGTACTTGAAAATGTGTTGTTCCCAATATAAACAAGAGTTGCATACGATATAAGGCTGCTGATTATCACTCGGCACTGCAGGAGATGGTGTTTCAGAACATCTAATTTGCAAAATTTGTGTTTGAATGAATCGGTTACATTCTTGGATGAGCCATGTTGTAATGACCACCTGTCTTAAAGAACCACAATCTCATGGCTCCCAAATGTCAGGTGGTTTCTGGAGCAGTTTTTGATGTTGTTTGATGTTTTCTCTTCTAGGTGACAGTTATGTATCACCATTGTCACCGTCAGAGCTGCTAGTGGCCTTACACAACATTGATCCGGTTAAATGTGACATGAAAACCGTCATCAAAGGTAGTCCTCGCCTGCCCATCCATCCCACCCCTCCCCTGCCTTATCTATAGTACAGTTCAGAAATAACATGTTTCCAAAACAAAATAAAATGTACTGCTGAATATTTTCAACTTAATTTGATTGTAGGCAATGGCTTCCAATCAAATTAAGTTCAAAATATTCAACTGAACATTCCTTATATCGTGTTCATAAATTGTACTTGTTAACATGTTTCTTTTTTGTTTCGGAAACATTTATTTATTTATTTATTTATTAGGTGTACTGTATGTTATTTCGATTGTAACCTGTGCTAATGAGTGAGGTATTTGATTACATGTCGATGTCAGATATTTTAGTGATGGATCAAATCCCAACCTTGACGATTCTGCTAAGTAAGAGCTGAATCATATTGAACTATAGAGCTAGGAGAATTTACTGGTCAATATCCCTGTTGGTTTGGTGATGATATAATTACTCCAGGCAAACATGCCCCCACTCAATTTTTATTTTGTCATGATTCCGAGAGTGTGAGAGACGATATGTCTCGATTCCAGGACTCATTATACTCACATGTTTTGTAAAGAAACTGCAATATTGAAATCTCTCCATCTGCCTGTCCCGTTATCTTATTAGAAACCTTTTGGTGGAATTCAAGCAAATTTGTTATGCGAGTTATAAATGTTATTATGGATTGTGAGTTGACAATTATATTGGGGTCGTCCCCTCCCTGACAGCTTAAGGAGCACAGTCAAAAGGTCACAATGGGTGAAAGCATTGGCATTGCAATGTCACGCCATCACGCCATCTACTGAGCATTCTAGTTGATTATTTTGATGAAATCCATATTTACTTGAGTCGACTGCATGGCAGATATTTTAGACACTATAACTTGATTCTTGTTTAATTTCAGCGACAAATTTCTGTTTCCAAGAGCGGAGTGTGTACACGGAGGAGATTCTGGCTGTGGTTATGCAACACTTGATGGATCAACAAGTACTGCCCACGCTGCTGATGAGGACCGTTATACAGTCGCTATCCATGTACCCTCGTCTTATTGGCTTCGTGCTCAATATACTGCAGAGACTCGTACAAAAAGAGGTCAGTCAGTAAACCTTTCTTTGATGAATTCTCCATATATCATCTTCAACTCAACCATATAGGATAACTGTTGAATATTTTGAAATTAATTTAACTTGAAGACATTCCTGCCTTAGGCAAACGTTCAGCAATGTCGTCCAGCCAGATTAATTTCAAAGTATTTGACAGAATAAGTTTTATATTGTAAAAAATATGCTTTTTCCAGGACTTCTTGGTGAAAGAGTAAATAATGGTCAAGCTTTGTCAAGAAACCGGTTGAATTTAACACAACACTGAGGCTAGTAGAATGTGACCAGTACTATTACTGTATGTAATCGACCAGCGCGGTGGGCTAGTTTCAATTTAATATCACGAACATTTGATGGCTAAGCATACCAAAAATGGCCTCTATAGTTGTGGCTAATCGAGCCAGCCATTCTAGTGGTAGATTTTCAAAAAATAGTCTTCTTGGCCTGCAATGGACATTCTCTGTGAGAAAATAGAAATTTACCGGACCATGTTTTATTTTAAAAGTGCTAAATTATAGCAGTTTTCATACAAACAGAACTGAATAACATACAATGACATCCATAAGACCAGCATTCTGTATTATAAGTAAATAATCAGTCGTGCTGCTAGTAGTATACTGCTACTAGTCCTATTGTATAGTGTCTCATCCAGTTTGGTTTCAACCCCTGGTAAATGGAAATATTGCCTCTAGGTGTGTGTTTGCAGACCCAGGTAAAACTATTGACTGGCTCCGTTACCAGTGGTAAATTTTCAAAAAATAGTTTTTTCTAGGCTTGCAAATTTAAAGCAGTAAATGACAATTCCTCAAAACCACTGCCTAGACCGATGTACTAGTACACAAATCATGCATGGTTAGTCCAATACTAAATACCAAAGTAAATCATAATGTGCAGAGAACACTAGTGTGACATAGAAATCTTGACGTTTCTGACCGTTGTTACCTTAAGCAGCAGATGGCGCACCATTGCAAATCCCCACGGTTACCGCTTTGACGTTTTGTTCTCCCCCCCCCCCCCCCTGTAGACGGAGCCAAATATAAATGCCCTCATGCACTCCGCAATCATATGGGTAACTCTCATATCAAATTTGGTTGAATTCCGTCCAACCGGTTTTGATGAGTTGCAATACAATCAATTTCCGCACCTTGGCTGCTTCAACCTTTTGACCTCTACCCTCCCTCCTAGTGGTGGAGCCAAATATAGATGTCCTAGTGCACTCCACAATCATATGGGCAACTGACATACCAAATTTGTTTGAATTCTGTGTAACGGTTTCAGCGGAGTTGCGTTATAATCTATTTCAGCACAGATGGACAGACAGACAGATGGTTTCCATAATAATGACTTAATCCCCACTTTTCTTTTAAAGACTTGTGGATAATTACACTAATTTTCATTCAACGGGAATTGAATCGAATTATATTCAAATTTTTCAACAGAACATTTCTTACATCGTGTTCAGAATTGTACTAAATTACATGTCAACACTTTGTTTTAGAAACATGTTAACTTTATTTATGAGGGGTATCTCTGCTACTTATTCACTTTGCTATGATGGCAATAGCATATATAATTTACCATTAAATTATAAAATTCTTTTTATAAATTAAATCTTTCACCATACTAACATCGCATATGTATATTTATGTACCATCAGGTTTGGACGCAGAAGAAAGTTTGGGAAGGATTTGTCCGATGTTGTCTACGTACGAAGCCTCGATCTTACCCCATATTGCTACAGCTGCCGGCTGAACATCTGAGGAATGTCTTTGAGATATGTCCAGAGCTACGGCAGCCTATGCTCCTGGATATACAGTCTTACACAGAACATCAGGTAATCACAGTGCACAGAGGGCTATTATATACATGTATAGGGCATTTATAGCTATGCCCCATACATTTATAGTAAAGATCCGGCCACTTTTTATACCCCGCCAAAATATGGGGGTATGTGATGGCACCGTCCGGGCAGGCGCCATTGTGGTTTCCGGATCATAACTCCATTACCATTTATTGGACTAGGTCTGAAGAAAAAACCTATCGAAATTGATAATGATCCGAAATCCAAAATGGCTACCAGCCACCGGCGACCATCTTAAAAATTGTTTTCCAGACCATAACGCGTTACCATTTATCAGATCACTTTGAAACTTCATAGGCTGGTTGGATTAGGTCTGGGGAAGAAACCTATTGAAATTTACATTGATCCAAAATCCAAGATGGCCGCCAGCCACTTGCAGCCATCTGGAAAATTGGTTTCTGGATGATAACTCAGTTACCTTTTATCAGATCGCTTTAAAACTTCATAGGGTGAATGGATTACGTCTCTATCAAAGTTGATGAACTGAAGTCTAAGATGGCTGCCATTTTGAAAAATAATTTCCAGATGATAGCTCCATTTCCATTTATCGGATCGCTTTGAAAACTTAATAGGGTTGTTGGACTAGCTCTGGATAAGAAACTTCAAAATTAATGATGATCCGAAATCCAAGATGGCCACCAACCACCGGCAGCCATCTTGAAAATTGGTTTCCGTATGATAACCATGACCATTTAACTGATCGCCTTAAAACTTTCATAGGATGACTGCTGTAGCTAGGGCTAAGGAAGAAATCGCTATTTTCTGATAGCGCTCACTCATTGTTTTATCATCATGGCATGGTATTATAAGCCGTTTGCGGAGCTCTTGTTACGCATGTTGGAATGGATTTGAACTTTTGAAATCTGGATTCCCAGAATCTAAATTTGAGTGTAACTATACAGATAAACTGTTGAATATTTTAAAACTAATTTGACTAGGTACCTCTGGTAAAATTAATTTCAAAATATTCAGCATTTTCAATATTTAATATATTTACAGCAACAGGGCCACATCATATTAGTTTCAAAATATTCAACAATTTGTCTCCGTGCCAGTTATTACAATGGTAAAAAAAATAGTCTTGGTCTGCAAATGTACATTTTCTGAGATTTTTTTGGAGAAATCTTTTGATTGAAGGATTAAATGTTGTTGTTGTGATATTTCAGAAAGCACACATTCCACAGCAGATTATGCAGATCCTGATGATGACAGCAGAAGAAATTCAAATTCAACAAAAGGTACAATAATTAGGCTTGTTCGATTTTGTGATTAAATCAAAATTCGCAAATGTGTTTTAAATCGTGAATTTATATGATTAAAAAATAAATAATCAAATGATCGTGACTATTTTCTCTTGCATAAAATATTTCAAAACTTATCTTTTAATTACTCTTTAATGCAGTCGGTCATGAAAATTGGCATTTTGCTTAGCAAATATATGTCCATTTACTGGGTAAGGGAAGACTATTTTTGAAAATGTGTCCACTGGAATGACTGGCTCGATTCTCGAGCCAGGCATTTCATTGATACATTTTCAAAAATAGTCTACTTATGGCCTGAAAACAAACTTCTAGTCACCGTACGTTTGGGGTTATATCTTGGTAATTCGTATCCAAGCGGATTGATGAAGTAATCACGATTATTTCTAAATCTTCGATTAATATCACTCATAGCACTAATCGTACAAGCCTAACAATAATTACACAGAAATTGGAAATTTTATGTTTTAATTTGAATAATTTAACATTAAATAAATATAAACATGTAGTCGTGCTTTATAACCTTTCAGCTCAGATATAAGTTAACATGTTTCCGAAACAAAATAAAACATACTGTTGAATATTTTGAACATAATTGGATTGGAGGACATTGCGGCCTAAGGCTTCCAATCAAATTAAGTGCAAAATTTATTCAACAACATTTCTTACATCGTGTTCAAAATTGTACTAAATAACATGTTTTCCTTTTGTTTTGGAAGCATGTTAACTTATGTATGATCTGTACTTTAGATAGGCAGTAAGGGCCATTCAATTTTGTTCAGTGGAAGCTGATATGTGAAAATACTTGGATGACATTAATCCTTTCACTTGAGAAATGTCCATTTACAGACCAAGCGAATAGTATTTTTTTTTAATTACCATTGGAATGAATGCCTCGATAACTGAGCCAGTCAATCCAGTGGTAAATTTTCAAAAATAGTCTTCTTGGCCTGCAAACATTTGGACTTTCTTGAGAAAACTTAACATTAATGGTTTAACAAAACAAATAACACTCACGGAATGGTTTCAAAGAAAATATCCTGACTGACAGAATTTTACTGATACCATAACAAATTGTGTTGCATTCCACCGTGCCAAACAGCTCAGCAGCTTGACAGACCGAATTTTTATGATACTTGACCATTTAACCATGCCTACACCAGGGGACAAACCCAAATTTAATATCATCTAGCTGATTCTCACAATCCACAGTCATATTATGGGTAACATACAACAAATTTTGTTTAAATTCCACCGAACAGTTTCAGAGGAGATGGTATAATGGGCAACCAGATGGATGAACATAGGCGAGTGTCATATTTCCGATGTTTTTAAAAAAATGAGTATAGATATTAATCATTGTGTTTACAAATCTTGTCTGTAATCTTGATTACCGATTAACTTGATTTTGCTAGGCACGCCAAGATGCGGAGGCGGCTCGTTTGGAACAGGTACAGGTGGAACAAAGACTAATTGAATACGAGCGTAATCAACTGGAAGCAGAGCACCAGGCTATGACTGTATTAAATATTGACACAGCTCTCGTCAAAGTGGTAAGACTTCTTTTCCAGCAAATCATGAAATAAGTGGTTTGTGCAATTGCAGTTAGCTATGCAATGGAGCTTTCCAGAGTAATGACATCATAATCAGCTAAGCGGCGTGTAGGATGACATAATCATTACATCATAAATGATTCTATATGGCCCTTCTTTAACTCTTAATAGTCCCGACACATTGTACAAATTGTATGTCTACTATTTAATAAACATGCTGTTGAAGATTTTGAAACAAATTTGACTGGCCGCTGTTGCTGCCATAGTCAAATTAGTTTCAAAATATTCAACAGCTTAATTGTGTAGTTTTCTGGAAATTGATAGTCAGGAAGTTCAGAGATCGATCAATCCCAACATGATCGACATATGGATGGAGCTTAGCTAGAGATGTGCGGGACATAGCTAAAAATTGAAAGATCCATTATGGTGGTAAAAAAGTATACTGATAATGGCGATAGTAGACATGAATAAAGGGAACCATTTCTAGCTAAGTTCCGCCCATTTCTAGCTAAGCTCCGCCTATTTCTAGCTATGCCGTGCCCATCTCTAGCTATGCCTCGCCCATTTCTATCTATGCCCTGCCCATTTCTGGGTAAACTCCGCCCACTTTGTACATGTGCTTGAATCGATATTGACATTTTGAACCATGAATTCACAGAATGTCAATTTGACGGTAACTTTACTGGTAAGCCGATGAATATTTTGAAACTAATTTGACTGGGAGCTGTTGCTGCCTATCGCAGCAACAGCTCCTAGTCAAATTAGTTTGAAAATTTGCAACATTTTTCTTAAATTGTAAATTCATCAAAGACATCCAATTCAAACTGTTTCATGACGGACCCTTGCCACTTTCGTGACAGAGTCACATCATTTTGATTGTGACATCAGCAACAGGTGACATATTGAATTATGACATTTAATACTTGAGTGACAGATCGGGGCCATCCATTGCACTCATGTATTCTCTTAACTCTTACCGCTCTGATGTCAAAATTTTTAATTTTCAAATTAAATTAAAAGATGAGCTTTTATTCCCTTCAACAAATTTGGTGGATGATGTTGCTGTCGTAGACAGACATCGTCCACCAAACTTGTTGAAAAATGTACAGCAGTTTCTCTGCTTTTGGCGTAGTAAAAGATAGATTATTGGCATCAGAGTGGTAACGCTTAAAGGGGAACACAGGAAGGGTCACCATCGTTTGCATAAAATACGCAGTTCTATTGTAGAGCCCACATTTAAGCTACTGTGTAACGCTTTCCCCCGACATTTGTATATAAATCCGAGTAAAATGGTGTTAAAAAACGCTATGTTACTATAATTTTCTGCGAGTTAATTAAACCTATGACGTCATAGGTTGAATCCCATCCGACAAGAACCATAATAACGGCACTCTGAAGACAGGAGTGCACGCATTTGGATGGTGATATCTCTATCGGTGATAATGCTATCGACATCATTTATATATGTACAGATTGAAGAGATTAAGACGTGTATCACACTATCGCAAATTTATGGAATGTATTTGTTATTTTCACACATTAATTGCCGAACCTTAAGATGGCCATTTTCTATGAAGATACCTGCCAATTACATTAACATTACAAAATCTCAGGAAGTTTTGAGGCTAATATGAAAACATAAGTACCTAAAGATGGACTGGATGTATGTACAAACCATTTAAACTCTCATATTAATAGATGAAACTTTAATAACATTATCTGCCGTAGCCCAGTGAGAGTGTTGATTCAATAGTGGCAATTATATTGAATTGCCTATACTATCGCGTCATTCATTTATCTCAAGATCAAAACTTCATGTCAAAATTGGCACCCCCCAGAGAAATCAGACAGAGGACGGTTAGTATATATTCCTCAACATTTCCGCAAATATAGTTTATATATTCCTAAAACCGCTGAAGAAAATCCCCTTATAAAAACGCAATTCGCAATTTTATTGCGATAGCGTTGGATGACAGCGAGAAAAACGTTCAACTTATGACGTCATACGCCTCATCCGGGAATAGAAATTTAACCCATGTACCACATATTTAAATAACGAAGATATATATTTCCAATTTGAGCACAGATCTTACAATTATATTTTTGAAAACGTTACGCTCTGTAGATTCATTGTATACACAGTAGTATAGAGGGTCTGGTGATTCCCTTTAACATTTTAACAGTAAAAAATTGTCCGTTCGCAGACCAAGAGATGATTTAAAAAACTTAAAAATGACAGATTTTGCAACGGAAAACCACTGTCACTACAATAGGTCAAAGGACATTATCCTTATATAAAGATTTTGCACGGTATTGTAAAGATTTTGTTAAACTCTCCTTGTTTTTCTGTAAACAGAAAATTGAGCCATTGAGCGATACAGAGGATGACCCAACAGACTCGCATATGAACGATTCTCGAGGAGACTTGGAGGTACTATCTGTAACTGTGAAGGAAGAAAAGATGGAGATGTCTGATACTCGGTCAACTCGTGGTGATGACTCCGTCGGATCTCAGGTGTGTACAGGCTACCACGAGCCACTATGCATGGATAGAAATTAGCTTTTTCTAATGTAGGGATCAGTACATCGTAGAAATGACACATCTCTGGAGTGTTGTACAGATCTGTATTGTCCTGCACAGTATATAAGTTTAGTCACCTGCTCTAAGCGCTTCTTTACCGTCATATTATTAAGATCATAATCCTTTAATGCTTTAAACCTCAAATTTGTTCAAGAAAATTTAAATTTTATCATAGAAAATGTCCATTTGCAGACCAAGAGAATACTATTTTTTTTAATTTACCACTGTAATGACTGGCTCGGCTATCGAGCCAGTCATTCCAGTGTTGAATTAAAAAAAATAGTCTTCTCTTGGTGTGCAAATGGACATTTCTCAAGACAACTGCAGAAGCCGTTTTTGGCTGATATGAGTGTTAAAGGGTTCAGGACAATGATTGGTAAAAGTCTTAATTTAGCATAGTCAGTCTGCATTTGAAAGCCAAGAGAAGACTATTTTTGAAACTGTACCACTGGAATGACTTCCAAATCTGCAAAACCACTTCAGAAGCAATTTTGTTTGGCTCGACTATTAACAGATTAAAACAATTTTAGTTTCAACAATCTCTTTTCAAAAAGAAATAAGCAGTAAAAAAATTTAGAATTTTCTGCTAAAACACAGTTATCCAGCCAGGGCCTATGTTCCCCGAAGATCCTAAACATATCGTTACTCCAATAGCATAACATGAGTGTAACGATGTCGCTATCCTAACGATAGCTTCGGGAACATGGGCCGAGATCAGTTACTGTTCTATTATAGATCCGTATGCGAAAAAGTCCTACAAATCACGAAATCATGGGTTAATTTCTAGCCTTGCTCTTTCTCGATAGCATCTTTCTCTAAGGGAACAGGCACTGAATCATGGGAGTTTCTGAGGTTACCCATCGTTGCCATGGTAGATGTATGTCCTCCTGGAGACTAAGTAGGAATTAACCCTTTCATAGCCAAAACTGGCCTCAAGTGGTCTTGAGAAGTGTCCATTTACAGCTCAAGAGAAGACTATTTTTGAAAATTCACCACTGTAATGACTGGCTCGGTAACCGAGGCAGTCATTCCATAGACTAATTTTCAAGGTGTCTCAATCAATCATCTGACATCATAATCAACTATGTGGTGTGTAGGCTGACGTCATGATTGATTCCGTCTTGAATGACTCGATTTAGTCTGTCTTAAATTCTTAACCCTTAGCGCTCTGATGTCATATATTCCATCTTTTACTGTATCAATATCAAAGAAACTGGTGTACATTTTTCAACAATTTTGTTTGACGATGTTGCTGTCTACGACAGCACCATTTGTTGAAAAATTAACAGGAGTTAATCTTCTAATTTAATTTGAATATTAAAAATGTTGACACTAGTGTGATAAGGGTTAATAGTCCATTAGGTTGTAGGAATTACATATCTTTACTATTTTATAAACATGCTGTTGAATATTTTGAAAATAATTTGACGGGGCGCTGTTGCTGCCAACAGCACCCAGTTAAGTTAATTTAATAATATTCACCAGCTTACCTGTATAGTTTTCTGGAAATTGAGCTTCAGGGATTGCAAGGGATCGATCGATCCCAACGCAGGCAAAACATGGGTGGAGCTTAGCTAGATTTGCGTGGGGGCCATAGCTAAGACTGAATTCCTCCATTACATTATTCTATTTCAGGATGAGCGAGGGAGCAGTGGTCATGAAGCAAATGATGAGTCACCACGGACGAGAGGAAGAGGACCGGGCAGACCAAGGGGCCGGTCTAAGTCCAAGCGGAGGTCTTGATGTCGCACAACGAATGAAAGGAGAAATAATATTTAGCGTTTATAGTATTGTCAAAAGAAAGTTGTAAAAATTTGAAAATGGTGTCAGTGACTTAGAATTTGATGGATATAAGTGGAATATAAGATAATTTAGTGTATATATGTTAGGGTTGCGCGATTTTTGCTTTGAAACATCGCGATCGATTTTATAAAAAAAATTGTGATTTTTAATTAAATCGTAGGTCCAAATTCCCAAAAGTATAAACTGGCGTAGCCGGGTAACGTGACAAGTCATCAAAACTGGGACTTGGAATTTCTAGAAAAGGTTGAAATAAATGATACAAAAATAGCACGAAATTAGAACACAATTTCATGTGACAAATCCTTACCATCCTACGTCTATACTTAATGTAAACGTTATATCCATAATCTCGGGATTGAAATTATTAATTGGGACCGCCTAAATATTGCGTATAGTTTCATAAACATCGTTTATTTCATCAAAAATTGACATAAAATGTCGTCGAGTAAAAATATAAATCCTGCTTCCGCTTATAGCCTCCCTTTGTACGACGAGTTTAGGTCATTACCCGAGTAGCGCGAAGACGCTAATGTTAGTACCCAGGGAGATACTGCGCAATCCATATACATAGGACGGTAGCTTTGAGTAGCTACGATAGTAACGGCGTAAACTCGTCCTATAGCGCAGTTTATAGTTTCTTACAGAATGTACGATTTACATTTAAGAGTAATCAACAGAACGCACAGTTCAAAATACAACAATCTGGAATGCTGTTGCGTTATTTTCTTTAATTAGGCATGACAACCGAATCAAAAAGGAAAAATTAGTACACAGCCTGAAATTGCTAAAAGAATTAAAAGGAATTATGTTCAGTGATTATTGCCTAACACTCTGCAACTAAGTATATACTTGGTATTTCACGACAGCCTCAGGGTCTGCAGCGAAAGAAAGAAAATTATATGGCGATTCGACGGAGTAACTAGCTGGTTTTCTCTATTGTTAGCTGGTTTACCATAGAGCTTTGTGTTTTGATTAGGACTTAGTGAACACATGCGTGAAGCGATCAAGAAAAAACACAATGGATACATGCGCGAATGGATTGTAACTGTGTTCCTTTACTGCTGAATAATGAGTTTTAAAATCTTATAGGCTGCTCAATTTTTTCATTATTTTTCGATTTTTTTCAATTAAATCGTGAAATCGTGCAAGCCTAATGTATGTTAATGCTTGGAATTGTAGATTTCTTTGGTAATTTACATTCCCTCTGAGGCAGGGGATTGTATTAGTGTCCTCATAACCCTTTCACCGAAGAATTATATATGTCTCATTTTTAAGTCGAGCATACAGGAAAATTGAATATTTTGAAATTAATTTGACTGGAAGCTTCCAGTCAAATTACTGTCAAAATATTCGACAGAATAAGTGTTATGTTGTAAAGAATATACTTTTTCAGGGATTAGTCAGTGAAAGGGTTAATCAAGATTGATCAAGAGAATTGCCATTTCTGCTTAATGAATATGCATTTGTAGGACAAGAGAGGAATATTTTTGAAAATTTATGACGAATGTCTGCCTCCGTCATCGAATTAGTCATTCCAGTGGTAAATTTTCAAAAATACTCTCCTCTAGACCTACATATAGCCATTCAATAAGTAAATAGTTTGATATTCTTGACCAAATTAGGAATTAAACGCTTAAACACATAGAGATGAGAAGAAACACCCGCACCGTTTACCTTTTGAAAAATTTGTAATGGGGTCGCTGTGATCTTGATATTTGACCTTTTGTTGAGAAGGCTGTTTTTGAAACTTTACAACTGGAATGACTCGATAACAGAATAAGTCATTCTAGTTGTAAACTTTCAAAAATGTTTTTCATCTGTAAATGGGCAATTCAGTAGCCAAGTCTGAACAGAGTTTATAAATATAACAATTATTTAAACAACTGTCTGATTGAAATGTACATAGCCTGTTTGAAATTAATGCTAGCCTGAGGCTAGAAAGTGATTATTATTTTATATCTCAACCTTTTAATGGTCAAGGCTGCCAAAAATCCAAGCTCTGCAGTAATCTTCAGAAATTTCCGTTTACAGACCAAGATAAGACCTAAAACTTACCACGGGAATGACTGGCTCAGGAAATCATTCCCAGTGATCAATTTTTGAAAATAATCTCTGTCTGCAAATGTTAATTTTCCGTGAGAAATGTGAGATTTTCTTGACCAAATCTGAACATTGAAGGGTTTTAATTACACCAGTTTTCATTCTAAACAGAATTACATACAATACGATAAAACCAATATTTTGTATGGTAAGGTGTGCAAGTAATTGCCATATTGGCCAGCTTACGGTTAGTAAATAATCAGTTGGGGCTAGGATAATCTACTGACCGCTAGTCCTCTGGCTACTGACCACTAGTCCTGCTGGCTAGAGGCTCATCTGGCTGAACCCTTTAACACTTATATCAGCCAAAAATGGCTTCAGCAGTGGTCTTGGGAAATGTCCATTTGCAGACCAAGAGAAGACTATTTCTGAAAATTTACCACTGGAATGACTGGCTCGATAACCGAGCCCGTCAGTCCGGTGGTAAATTTTCCAAAAAAGTATTTTTTTGGTCTGCAAATGAACATTTTATATGAGAAAATCTGGATTTCTTAAAAACAAATTCAAGGGTTAATATGTTTATTTCAAACGCTGATGGAAAATGAAGTAGAAACTAAGGCTGTTAATATTTTTTACAAATTAAAAAGTGCTTAATTATAATAAATATGAGGATTGTTAATATCCATCCACATACGTTCTTATGTTATGCATCTATACCAGCCCCAGGATGGTGGTCATTTAATGCTGGGTAATGGTCAAGCAGGGTAAAACTGCACTGTGGTAATCTTGTAGAATGTCCATTTAAATGCCAAGAGAATACAATTTTTGCAAATTTACCACTCAAATGACTGGCTCGATAACCGAGCTAGTCATTTCAGTGATAAATTTGCAAAAATTGTATTCGCTTGGCCTATAAATGGACATTCAATAGGCAGATATTTAAATTTTCGTGACCAAAATTTGACCATTAAATGGTTAAGATGGGTCACGTGAACCGTGTGTATTGGTGGGGTACTAATGGCATGGGTCAGGAACTAATGGCATGCTATATTGAGCCACGAATCTTATGTGGTTACTTAGAGTTGAGGTTCTGAAAAATTTCCGCTATACGTGGCATGGATGTTGCCCTGGGTAGCATGACGAAGACTTGTTTAGGGGGGTCAACCATTGTACTAACATGCGGCCACTCGCATCGCTCCGCTGAATGTGGGCGTACTTGCAGACCTTTGATCTCTTGCTATGTGAAGTAACATTATGCTGGAGGGTAGCCAATCAGGTGATCATTTATTTCTTATCGAGCAATTTCATTGGCTGTGAACCATACTTCATTTTTATTTAGGATGTTTCTTTAACTTAGCGGAGATATCATAGCTTGCAAGCACAGTACTCGATATGGGAGCAGAGCGGGAGGGCGAGACCGTACTCGATACGGGAGCGGGAGGGTGAGACCGTGCAATAGGACGATGGGTGGTCATCCATCTGGGCATCAGTCATCCTAGGCTGGTGCGATTATTGCTTTTCACATCAGGACTATACTACCACCCTGATACTCATGATATTCCCCAAATATCGACCTAGCTTCAATAAGACTCGGAATTAAAAGGAAAGTTCAAATTCTGATTATCTCCCTTGTCTTCATTAAGAAGTAGTTCAGGGTTTGTTTATATTTGGTCAGGTCCATAGTATTATCTATGGGCCTGACTTTGCTTTTTCATCTAGGGGTCTTAAGTTTCCGTAGGGAAATTTTTAGCTTTCTGCAATTGGTTTTTTGGTTGGTTACAAACTAAAAACTAATTGTTTCTGTTTTGTCTTTCAGAGGGTCATTGAAAATAAGTGCGCTTCCTGTCACCGGTTTGTAAAGGCCTGCTTCTTTCCACATGGCTGCACTAGGTGCAGTATGTGCAGGCCATTGCTTAAATGCCATGTGTTTGAGTCGTGACCAGTGGAGGTATTTCTGATTTCCTTAATCAGCAGGTAAAGGACCAAGCAGCTGATGAAAAGAGGCGAGTTGATAAAGAATTATGTGGTAAGAAGAGGAAGGTGTCCATGTCTGCCATGCCAGACATGGAGGCCATCCGTTTGGAAATGATGGGAGAAATGAAAACAATCACGGATCTTGTCCCGGTGTTGCTTCACAGCTTGCTTCCCGGTTCAGGTTCGTCATTGTCTTCTTCATTTGCTCCAGGACAGATTGTTCCCGTCTCTGGGTCTGGTTCTGTTAGGAAACCAGTTTTCGATGTAGACCCAGAGACACCTCCCGCTGGTCCGATGCTAAGGCTTGCCTCGCCCATGGACCCGAGAGCGAAAGCCATGGCCTCGAGCATCCACTTATTGGGCGCCCCAGAGCCGCCAAAGGCTAAGGGTATCAGCGCCTCACACGATATCCCCTTCCTGCCAGGCCGAGTTTGATCCCTTTTCAAGCTTGCTGTCTAACCTTTCTGGGCAGGAAGAAGAGGTCACTTGTGGATACGGAAATGGATATCTATCCAAACCCCCCCCCCCCCCCCCCCCCCCCCCAGGGAGCGCATGTGTGACCTTTTCTGTGGAACTACTTTTTTCCGGCTAAACAGCTAGGCCGGTTTGGAGCCGATGGCCGTCCATACCGTATCCCTCGGCATGCCGAGAGTTACGTTGAGGATGGCCCGGAGTATGACGTCATGCATTTAGCGCCCCCCCCCCCCCATGATGCCGTAGATCCGGCTCCTGGAATAGCCACAGCGCAAGCCATGCTGGCCCTTGCGGGTCCGTATGACTTCCCTGCTATCCAGGACTATCTCCAGCTCCAGCTGTTGCCCCACCAGTGAATGTGGTTGAGGACGATGAGGGCCCTAGGCTCGTCAAACATTCACAGGTGTCCACTGAGGAGGACTGGCTGGATGCCTGCCAATGGCTGGTAGGCATCAAGCCAGAACTCGAGTGGATCCACCTGGCGGTGATGAGCATGATGCCATCTCTCCCGTATGCGGAACATATCGTGGATATGTTCGCTGCGGCAGAGACATCCATCCTTGCGAAGGCCCCTCGCAAGGAGACACAGTGCTGCCATATTAGTTCTGATCTATATCAGAAATACGGCGTCATCCCAAAGCCATGTACGGATGACTGTGTGGCTTTGGGCTAGGATACGCGGCCAAGGTCCCGGTCTGACACAGGTCCCTTGTGCACTAGTGCTTTGCGCAGCGCAAATTCTGCATTGTGTTACATGGAGGAAAGTAGGAGAAGAGCCATCTCGGCTCTCGCACATTTCCCAACTGCTACCGGGTGGTAGTAGCGGCATCCGTGGCATGCCAGCCATCTCTAACAGTCCAGAGATCCATCCAGGATGGCATTAACCTGGCTCTGGATTGCATGACGAGATCCGTAACCAGAAGTTTACGGGCAAGGCACACATTTACCCTGGACAATTTGTGCCTCTCACGGGATCTGTACACCAGGCATCGTCAGACGCCGATGTCAGGTCCGGGGTTGTTTGGAGGTGAAGCTCTTGCACCTCTCGGGTCCTCCTCAATCCTTGG
This sequence comes from Chaetoderma sp. LZ-2023a, assembly GCA_034401795.1. Lineage (NCBI taxonomy): Eukaryota > Metazoa > Mollusca > Caudofoveata > Chaetodermatida > Chaetodermatidae > Chaetoderma > Chaetoderma sp. LZ-2023a. The sequence continues at coordinate 153,246,908 of CM067373.1, forward strand.
GTGGACCCGTGGGAGGCCGTCTGGCCTTCCACATGCAAGAGTGGAAGCGGGTTACTCAGGACTGCTCAGTCTTGCGATGGCTTTCAGTCGGTTACCATCCCGAGTGGATATCAAGCCAGCCATCGCACTTGTCTCTGGTTCCGACCTGGACTCAAAATCCATGAGATCCAGATCAGCGGTTGTGTAGTGACAAAACATATAGCAGTCCTCACGTACATAGACGACTGGCAGTTAAAAGCACACAATCAAGAAAGTCTATCAGCAAATCTGGAGATAGTTTTGAAAACTCTTACAGATCTAGGCTGGATAATCAACTTTCAGAAATCAGAGCTGACTCCATCCCAGAAGTTTGTTTACCTGGGCATGTTCTTCGATCTAGAGACAGGGTATGTGTACCCTTCCCAGGAGAGAGTAGAAGTACTCATCTCAGTCAGTCAGTGTGCAACAGTCATTATGTCATGGCACGGGTCTACTTGAGAATGCTGGGGTTGATGGTTTCTCTGGAACCAGTCATTCCCCAGGCAGCCTTACGTTGGCGGCCTATCCAGTTATTTCTCATGACACAGTGGACCCAGAGTACAGGATTCCTGGACTCAAGGGTGTCAGTGTTGGAACCTCTTACTCACCACCTTCAATGGTGGATGAAAGGCGAAAATCTGGCGGGGTGATGTCACCTCCCACCCTCATTTAACGATGTACACGGATGCATCAATAGAGGGATGGGGGGGCTTGCCAGGGCTTTGGAATCTGGATCAGTCACAAGAACATATCAATCTTCTAGAAATGCGAGCAGTAGTCTTAGCCATGGAACACTTCCTAGAGAAGGTCAAGAGAAAGATTGTTCTGGTTCGATCAGAAAATACAACAGTAGTGACTTACATAAACCGCCAAGATGGAACAAAGTCGACCAGTCTGTATGATGAAATGGAAACTGCTTTGCTAGTGCCTAGATCATGGGATTTCCCTGAAAGCAGTTCATATTCCGGGAAGGCTCAATCTAATAGTGGACTCATTGAGCCGAAGAATGGGCATTCTTCCCACGGAATGGCAACTAAATCAATGTCTAGCAGACCGTCTGTTCAAGCACTGGGGCAAACCCAACATGGATTTATTCGCAACGAACAAGAATGCGAAGATGACGATGTACATCTCTCCAATTCCAGATCCGAGTGCTATCGCAATAGATGCGCTAGCTATCAGCTGGGAGGGAATGTATGCATATGCAGTCCCACCAGAAATCCTGATTCCAAAAGTTCTCCAGAAAATCAGGCAGAAGGAATGCCAAGTGCTTCTGATCAGCCCAAATTGGCCAAGCCGATCATAGTATACGGATCTGCGGGACCTTCTGGTCTGCAATCCTGTTCCTCTGCCTCATACGACATAATCTTCCGGGGCAAGGCCTTGACTGTGTGGATGTTGTCAAGGAATCGGCAGTTGAGGGTTTTTCTGAGCAAGCAGCCATGTTTATGGTAAGAACCAGAAGGGGGTCAACCTCCAGAGCATATAATTATAAAATCAACAGATTTGCTGAATCGTGCTCAAAAAGATGTATTAATCCAATGGCAGCATCTATTCAGGTAGTAGCCGATTTCCTGTCACCTTTTTGATACCTATAGCCTCAAGCCTAACCATTTTGCTCACTACAATTCAGCTTTATTGTCAGTTATCCCCTGCTTGGCTAATAGGGGAAGTGATGAAGTATGTAATCTAAATACTTTAATCAAAGGCATGGGTAATCTAAGACCCAGTGATTCCATCTTGGATTTTATCGTTAGTACTTCAAGTATTATCGGATAAACCCTTTGAACCACTAAGCTCCATTTCCATGAAAATGTTGACGCTTAAAACAGTTTTCTGATTGCAGCAGCTTCAGCCAGATGAAGAAGTGAAATACATGCTTTGTAAGCAGAGCCAGACTCTTGTGGTTACAGGGGAAGGCCTCAGGCTTCTGCCTCGATTTAACTTTCTGGCTAAAAACCAGTCTTTAAAATATCCTGGTAAGCCTATAGTTTTACCCCCTTTGACTAGGTTTGATCCTAATTCAAAGGCTTGGTCTCCTGTCCGAGAATTAACACGTTATAAACAACGTACAGAGGAATGGCGGACGGACCCTAGTGCTTTATGGCTATCTTACATTGAACCCCATGGGAGAGCTTCAAAAGATACCATTCTAGGTGGATTGTGGAATGAATCCAGCATTGCTACAAAGCCGCCAGGGGAATAAAGTTGACATGGCCAAGGCTCACAGTGTCCACGGCTCTGTTTAACGGAGTGCTGGTGGATGACAATATGTCAGTAGCACAGTGGCAGTGAGTAGTTTTTTCCGATCATTATCTCTGTGACACGTCAAATCCGCTTAACTTATCGATTTTACATAAACGTTAATCTATAAATATTTGTAAATATTGTTCATAAGACCTATGACTCACACACAGTGCATTAAAGTGGGGGATTTTCCTGTTACTCCATACTGTACCTCTCATCGCCAGCAGTGAAAAAAGGTAATACTGTCAAATGAGGTTAGTCCTATATTTGGTGATGGTTATTTTTTGTCAAGTTTTTTATTACTAATATGGTGATGGTTTGTGTTTTTTGTGCTTCCATCTGAGAGTATACGAAATGAAGCTGTCATCCGATGTCTTATAGTACTTTAGCATGAGTACATAGAGAGCATGTAGGACATTGAGGTCATCGCTCCCCTTTTTACAAAAGAGGGGGGGGGGGGGGGCGGAGAGCCCATGTTAAATGGTCATTACTTTCAACATTGGCGTGTTAGCCGATGTCCAAGTCATTTCCTGGTTGTGTTTCATACGCATAGTTTGTCTTCTGACCTCGCCTCCCTTTTGCCGAATTCACTTATGAATTCTGGCTCTATCATAGAGCATCAGGGTGGTAAGTATACTCTTGATGGGAAATAAACGAAATCACAGATTTCTTTTTTCACGAGAGAGTTGATACTTACCACCCTGATACGATCCCGGCCTCTCCGCCCCACAGAGGCTCGGTCTATCGGCGTTTTATGTTGTAATTTGTCAGCCAATAATTTGGAATAGAGTATCAGGGTGGTAAGTATCAACTCTCGTGAAAAACGAAATCCGTGATTTCGTTTATTAAGTGATTACGACGATTATTAGTTCACCTGACCAGAATGGCGTAGTGAGCTTATGCCATGGCGACTGTCTGTCCGCTCCTCTGTCCATCCCTCAATTTCTGCTTTAAAACGTATATTCTCCTAAACTGCTTGGCAAATGTTAACCAAATTTGCATAGAAGGATCCTATGGAAGTAGGCTCTAGAGCATCTAGTTAGTGCTGAAGAAGTGACCGAGATGGTCACGAAAGCTACACTCAAACAATTTCTACATCCCGGAGAGGTAACTAATTTTTCCTTATTATAAACATTTATTCAGATTTTTGATTCGTCAATTTGTTTCTCAAAAATCTTAGATTGTATAAAAAGATTTACTGGAAAGTGTCAAAACGTATCTCCTCAGTTTCTTGACAGATTTCATCCAAATTTGGCTTGAAGGATCCTATGGAAGTAGACTGTCTTTTCAAATGTTTGATTGTTCAATTTTTTGGATAAAAATCTTAGATTTTGTAAAAAAAAAATTTATTGGATTGTCAAAATACATCTCATTAGCTTCTTCACAGATTTTAACTAAATTTGACTTTGATAATCCTATCTGCTTGAGATTTTTTTTATTGATTTCCCACTCAAGTGTTTTGCAGGTTGAGGCGCCACCTGCTTAGAGAAGCGGCAAAAAGGGTGAGCATCCTTATCAGTACTTATGAGTATTCAAAAAGCGACACCGCTACAATGCTAGTATTTATCTTCACATTGAGCGGAGCATGAGTTCGTCGTCCGCAAGTTACGGCTAAGACGAGCAATCTCTTTTTAGAGCTTTCCTTAATGCAAAAGATGGAACGGCTGCTAAAGAGTGGAAGAAATAATAAATGACGCTTAAGGCGATAAATCTAAGAATCTGTAAAAGAATTAGATTAGTGTGTACATTAAAGATTGAACACGCAGAGTTCAAGTCCTAGAAGCGTGGTAAAAAGTTCACAGTCACAGCAGGACAAAAAGTCCTGCGGTTGCGGGGTTGCTTTTAACCAGCCTTGTTAGGTATAATCCCAAGGCACAAAGTCACGCGGTGACTTAATCCTCGATGGCCAG